>PVIR01012248.1:0-45053 GCA_004026965.1 Petromus typicus
CATGCTTCCAAAATAGAGACACACCCTGTGACTTCTGAATTGTCTGGACAGTTGCTACTATTCACATTTCTCCTATTTGAAACTCAGCGACCTGTCAGTTCCATGAAGAAAAAGGTATTTGTTTGCAAAATACATTTCTTTAGGAAGCCGGTCTTAAATGTCCTCACTCTCAGAGAATTCTACTGTACAATCATTTTCATCACTTTTGATTCCAAACATATCCTCAAATAAATAAGTTAGGTAGCATCCTCTAACTTCCTCAAACAGGACAAGTGAGACATATGAGCATTCAGTTTCATATCAGCGACCTGGGAGACTTTCCTCTGATGCTGGACTTTGCTCCAGACATATCCAGAATGATTGTAGAGGAGTCTAGTCTCAGAAATGAAGCTGTAGCACTTGGTGTAGGACAATCCTAGGAGTCCCTGGGTCCTGACAGGGCAGTGATCCATGTCCTGGGCTGGACAGGACAAAATGTGGGTCACGGAATGAGCTCATAAGTGTCACTTTTTTATATGTTCATACTCATGGGATTGATTCCATAGAATTTTGTCTAGCATATTATTTCTACACTCATTAGTACACATTGTCTGTCATATTATTAAACATATTTTGTCTTTTTGGTCCCAGAAATAGAACTCAGGCCTTGCACTTGCAAGGAACCACTGAGCTAAATCCCTGACCATTAAACAGGTTTTCCATTGCCAAGAAGGGGGCTGGGAGAAAACAAATGAGGAAGAAGACAGCCCTGTGTGAAGCTTGAAATTTCTTTTGTTTTAATTGAAATCTTTATTGGTACATTACATATACACATCATAATTACACTCAACAATGAGAATTTGTACCAGTATATGACACAACTTAATTCTCATTTTGTCCCACAGCCCTATCACCTTACCACCCTCACCCACTATATACATGAACTTTGTTTCCTTTCTTTTTTGTTATAATCTCGTTTTTCCCCCTTCACCCTATTTCGCTTTGAGTATTTTCTATTTCACAATATATAACGTACAATTCTAAATATATTATGAAGCTTGAAATTTCTATTATCCAGGTTCAATTGTTAAGTTGGTCTTTTACCAAAAGAATTAAATAAGAAATTATTTAACTAGTCCTTAGCAAAATTCTTTACTGCTGTCAGTAGATATAAGTAAGTGTAAAATATTTGAGCTCGAAAGAAACAAAATCACAGTTTTGCTTATCTAAATTAGAGCTCTGTGTTTTATTGCTGCATTACATACCATGTTTTGATTGTTTTTAGCTGTGTGTAAGTAAAATATGTACTTTCTTACACATATTTATACTTATATGTTCTTTTTTAAACTTTTAAATGTATATTGTCATAGATTTTCAAATAACCCTACAATATTTATCCTGAACTTATTATGCACTATAAGATACAATCATTAACTTTCAAACGCTTACAGTTTAGTTCAGGAGTCTGAATTTATGAGCATCTCGTAATGATACAATGAGATAATATAAATGCTAAAAGTATGGCACAAGACTAATAATGCTACAGCATTTCCATTAAAGTTAATGGTGAATTGCTTGGGATTTGTAAAAGAAATGCTCTTAAAGCTCATTGGATGCTTGGCATAGGATAAAATTTCAATAATAATAATTATAGTTAATGGTAAAAATGGTTTATGAGTGCCTGTGAGCCCGCGCGCTTGTGTGTGTGTGTGTGTGTGTGTGTGTGTGTGTGTGTGTGTGTGTATCTGTAATGTGGCTCCACAGACTTGCACTGAGAGGAAAAGGAAATGAGAATAGGTAGAAACACCAGAACGGGGACGTGGTGTAATTGTTGCAGCAATAAAGAGCACGAGCCCTGGCCGTACTCTGATGGAGGCAGACTGAGAGGACGGAACCGCTTCTCCTTGTGATGCTGGGTTATATGAACCGCTGTAAGGAGCAAGGCAGGCAGGATGCTGGGAAGAGCGCAGCGCTCCGAGGGCCAGTGGTCTGGCCAGATGAGGGGATAACAGAGGCTCAGTAAGTGCTCAGAGCTGACACGGATCTGCACGAGGCCCGGGTTGACACTGCAGAGCATCATCTCCTATTTCCGTAGTTTCTGCTTGTTTCAACCCTGCGCACATCTGGCTCATTACGGATTCAACTGTGGAGCTGCTGCTGTTAATACGCGTTGCTAAGAAGTGGAGGGAGGCCCCACTCCGGCTCGGTCATCTGGTGACAGCTGAGTACCCCGGCCGGACAGTGGAAAGTGACCTGGAACAGCTCTTGACATTCACACGAGAAGCTAAAAATGTCAACCGCTGCTTGAGGTAAACATTTATTTCCCAAGGTGAATATTACAGCCCCTTGTGACACTGTGTCATTCAAGCATACTTCTGAAGGACTGCAAGACGCGGTACCTCGGAATTCATTTTCATTCATATACATGTTTGTCATACACATGTTAACTATAAGACCATTTAACGTGAGTTCACTGTCATCACCTGTACATAGCAGACACAAAGTATTTAATTCATCTTCAAAAATACAATAAAACCAAATACTTCTTTTTGCTTCAGATTCTTTTTGAATATTAATGCATAGAGACCAAGATTAAATTAATCTCAGCTGTCATACTGGCATAGTCACGTTTGGCAAATGAATCACAAAGAAATTGCGACTTCACATGACAAGTTGCCCTCGACAGCAAAGTAAAATCTTAATAAAGGGGTTTAAAAATGTACCTGTGCATATATACACATACATAACCCTTTCCTTGGAGTTCAATGCCAAAATACAGATAGTTTTCCCTTATATTTCAAATATTGTGAACTTCTGAGGACATCTTCTAGACCTTTCATATATGAATGTTTCAAATTTCTACTCACTTTAATACTTAACTTCAAAACAGCTGTTTGAAAAAGAAACAGCCTTGTTTTTAAAATTGCATAAGCTTATTTGTTAACTGCTCATGGAATCAATGCAATAATAATGGTGTAATTCCTTGCTTCCTGCCCCTTCTCAGTAACCGTCTTCTTTCAGCCACGAACAGAGACAGGTTGGTCAGACAGATTTCTTGAAGCATCAGAGAAGGAAAAATTTGGAAGGAGGACATAAGACAAATAACAGAAGCAGTAACTCAGTCAGTGTGAACGGTAGCTTGAATTTGTGAAGCACTTATGACAAAAATATTGCTTCAACAGCAGGAGTTAAGCACAAAGCTGCTGCTTTGAAACTTAAATATATGAGCACATCCCCTGGGGACCTTGTTAAATGCAGCTTCTGCTTGAGGAGACACCAGGCCGAGATCGAGAGTCTGCATTTCTACCAGGACCATCTGATCCTGGAGTGGCTGAGCCACAGATTACACTCTGACAAGCAAGCAGAGTATACAACATAAACGGAGTATCTTTATTGTGTTTGAAGGTATGAATCTAATTGCAGTCAATAGAGATATAGCTAGGCAGGTAGTTATAGTTTCTCAGCATATGTTGAATTTATCAGATAATTTAAAATACCTTCTCTCTGCCTACACTTGAATTCTATGTTCTTCTTGATTCTTGATATGATCTTAATCTCATGAACTTTGATTTGGAAGAGATTTCCAAATGAAATCTATTATTACAGTGAAATAAAGGGAGAAGAAGATATTGTAAAGATGAGAATGTTTTATTTTCTTTTTATTATGCTTTGTTGGATGGAATAGGGTCATTTTATATTTATCATTGATGACTTAAAGATGTGAATATCATAATTTTTCTATTTATACTAAACATTTTTTCTTACCTGTAGCATGAAATTTTAAAGCTGTGTGTCTTTAATTGTATTACTAATGTTTATGCCAACATAAAACTCAAATTCAAATGCTAAGACTTTTAAGAAAGTAAATCCTTAGACGTTACTTTAAAAACAACTTTGTTGTTTTCTTTCAAAAAAGAACATTGCTATTGTTGCGCTGACTTTCCCAATAGGTTTCAAATTGCTTTTAAAAAATGTTACTCTTACAGTCAAACTACATATTCATTCATTATTTAAATGGCCCTTAGAAACTGTCTGTTTGATAGATGTATTGAAATTAAAAATATTGATTTAAGGTGAATCCTGAGATTCTGACTTATTAATGGAAAGCAGAATTATGAAACCCTGTGGTATTCAAAGCAATGCTGCCAATTAAAGGAAAGCACTATACGAGGCACAGGAGTCCATTGGCTGTTTATTTTATAACTGAATCATACAAAACCTTGCACATAAGACTAGAGTAAAGTATATTACATGTCAATTGAAGTTTACTTGTTATTGGCATTGAATTTTAATATAATTAGTTATTATGTATGTTATTTCAGAATACCATATTATGTGTTTTTTCTAAGATGTTCTTTGTTGTGAAAAACTATGAATCAGTAACTTTTAATGAGCAACACGACTATTGGAAAAATGTTTTTAAATTAAATGTCAAATGACTAACACATAAAACAAAACTTTCATCTGTTTAAAGAAATTGCAGACAAATTTTTTGAAAAATCTTTTAATTTTAGGATAATTTTAGATTTACAGGAATGTGAAGAAAGTACCAACTACTCTCATACTAGTTTTGTTTGTTATTTTAAAAATATTTTTAATCTTTATTGGTGCATTATGAATACACAGCATCATCGCATTCAACATTGAGAGTTTGTACCAGAATATGACATGACTTGATTCTCATTTTTTCCCTTTCCCCCATCTTTGCAAACCCACACCCCCTATATAAACAGCCTTTGTTTTCTTTTTTCTTTATTACCACATTCGTTTTCCCCTCATTATTTACCCTCACACTCTCTTTCCTTTTAAATATTTTCTACTTCACCATATCAACTATACATGCTATAACTCATTTACAACTTCATTTTCTCATACTAGAGAAAATATATGATATTTGCACATCGGTGTCCTGTTTATTTCGGTTATGAGGACATCTTCAAGGTACATCCATTTGAGTATGAATGACTCAATCTTGTCATTTTTTAATGGCAGAGTAATACTTCATTCTATAAAAGAACCACATCTTTTTCATCAAGTCTCCAGCTGATGTACATTTGGGTTGTTTCCAAGATGTAGCAATCACAAATTGGGCTGCTATAAACATGGGTGCACATATGTCACTGTGATATGAGTCTTTTAATTCTTGTGTGTATATACCTAGCAGGGCAATGGCTGGGTCATGGGACCCCCAATCCTAGCTTTTTGAGGAATCTCCAAACTGATCTCCACAGGGGTTGTACGAGTCTACAGTCCCACCAACAGTGGAGAAGGGTTCCTTCTTCTCCGAAGCCTCACCAACATTTGTTGCTGCCCGAATCTGAAATGGCAGCCATTCTATGTGGAGTGAGATGAAATCTCAGTGTTGTTTTCATCTGCATCTCTCAAATGACTAATGATGTTGATCATTTCTTCATATACTTCTTAGCTGCTCTTGCTTCTTCCTCTGAAAACTATCTATTCATTTCATATGCTTATTTTTTAACTGGGTCATGAAATTTGGGTGGGCTGATGTTTTTGAGCTCTTTATATTTTCTAGATAGTGGCCCTTTGTCAGAGGAACAGCTGGTAAAGATTTTTTCCCAAATTATTGGTTGCCTCTTCTCTCTGTTGGTGGTTTCCTCACTGTGCAGAAGCTTTTTAAAAGAATGAGGTCCCATTTGTTGATTTCTTCAGCCAATTCCTGTGCTGTACAGGTTTTGTTCAAGAAGTCTTTCCCTAAGCCAATGTCTTCGAGAGTTTTACCTAACCTGTTCTGCAGAAGGTTTAGAGTGTCTGTTTTAATATTTAGGTCTCTTATTCACTTTGATTTTATCTTGGTACATGGTGAAAGGGCTAGGTCTAGCTTTAGTCTTCAGGTTAAAGCCCAGTATTAACATCACATTTTGAATGACTTATCAATTATAATTAATGACACAATATTGCTATATTTCAACTTTATTAGTTTTTCCAGTTTTGTTTTTCTGCTCTGGTTGCTTAGGTAGGATATCACTGTAGTTTGAGTTCTTTTGTCTCTGTAGGCTTCTTTATGGTGGTACTTTCTGAGACTCTTTGATGACCTTAATAGTCTTGAGTGGTGGTTAGATGTTTTGTAACATCTGCCTGAGCTAGGATTTGTGTGATTTTTTTGTTTTTCTCATGACTGGACTGAGTTTCTGGTTTCTGGGAGTAAGACCACAGAGGTAAGGTATCCATCTTAATGATACCATGTCAGCATGTCTGCTGTCACCCTACTGTGAATGTCTTACTGACAATGTTAGCTTTGGTCAGATACCTGATAGGTTTTTCTAGATTTTCCCTACAGTGTTACTCAAATTGTCTGTGTTTCTATTTTGTACCTTTCAAACTGGAATTCATTGTGTGCCTGGTGCCTATGTTTAGGAATGAAAAAGTGCTTTCCAGCTCTTTGAAAGCTGAATATCTATGGAAAGCACCAAAAATTATTTTGCATGGGCATTTGTCTAGCATTTTTATTTTCTTTTTTACTCATTCATTTGTTTCATTACATCATTATGGATTAATAAATATTTATTTCATGTTTTGCATTAAAATCCATTGCACTTATCTGTATTACGTCGTTGCATCTTTGACCATTAGGAGTTGTCTTTTATTCCTATCCCTTATTAACATGTTTTGAGTATGGTTATGTGTTTATTTCATTCATATTTTTCCACTAAACAGTTGCTCACTGATGTAAGTCCATCACTTACAGTTTCTGAACAAGCCGTTTCTTTTGTTCTTTCTTTCTTTATGTTTTTGACAGAGTCTTGCTTTGTAGTTCAGGTTGGCCCTGAGCTCACTTTGTAGCCCAGGCCAGCCTCAAATTCACAACAATCCTCCTGCCTCTGTCTCCTGAGTGCTGGGATTACAAGTATAAACCACCACACATGGCATTGTGGTATGTGATACTGATTGCTGGTGGGAATGAGTCACCACCTCCAGCATTGTTGTATGTGATTACTGGGGATCAAACTTAAAACCTTGCACATCCAAGGCAGATGCTGGGACCACAGAGCTAAATCTCCAGCCCTATTTAATTTAATTTTAATTTATTTATTTATTTATTTATTTTTGAGTCAGAATCTCACTTTGTACTTTAGGCTGGTCTTGAGCTCAGTCTCAAACTCACATCCCATCCCCCTGCCTCTGTCTCCCTAGTTCTGGGATTACAGGCATGAGCCACCATGCCCAGCACTGTGGTATGTGGTACTGGTTGCTGCTGGACATGAGTCCCCAAGCCCAGTATTGTATGTGGTTAGCGGGGGATTGAACCCAGGTCCTTGCACTTGCAAGACAAGTGCTGGAACCACTGAGCTAAATCCCCAGGCCCCTATTTTATTTCTTGATGATAGCCATTCTTCCTCGAGTAAAATAAGACCTTAGTTGTTTTTTCCCCCCAATTTCTTTATCAGTACACATCTTAGTTACTTTTCTCATTGCTAAGACAAAATACCCAACACCCGAAGTTAAAAGAGGAAAGGGTTATTTTGGCTCACAGTTTATAAAGATTTCACTCCAGTTAGTTGTCTTGAAGGTAGGGTGGCAGGCAATGGGGCACCACAGAAGAGAAACACTCTGTGGCAAACAGCAGGAGACAGCAAAGCAGCAGCAGCAGCAGCAGCAGAAGCAACCTATATATTCTATCCAGGCTGCAAGTCTATTGTTTAGTGTCACCAAACCAGGTGCCATTTTTAATCCCATTGTCACAGTTAATCCAAGCGTCACACACCTTAGATCCAGCATTGAAGAGCTCCCCAGCCCCAACTGCATGAGGCTTTAGGAGGACACTGAAGCGCCACTGCAGCAGAACATGTTTTCATTACGTAATGATCATGGTCCGAATGGGAAGTTGGTACATGTACATCACACATCTTAATTCTTTTTTAACCCCTATTCTCCCCCTACTTCATCTCTTAATTAAATTTCTGATATGAGAAGCACATATCACCCTATTTCTTATTACTTATCATTTATTTTTCTTTTTGCTTGTATTTTGGGTTTTTCATAGAAAACAAGCCATCAATATGTAAGCTTGCATGTAAGATTTATTTCATCTAAAAATGTTTAATTTACATTTCTCTAATGTTCAGTGATGTTGAACACTTTTTTATTTTTTAAAAATTGATTTTATTGGTATATTTTATAAATACATATGATCACATTCAGCATTGAGCGTTTGTACCATTACATGACACATCTTGATTTTCACTATTCCTTTTGCCTGGCCCTCCCTACAACTCCCTGTAAACATTTTTCATGTATTCATTGGGCATTTGTACTTCTTTGAAAAGTGTCTGTTCATTTTAGTTGTGCATGATCTTGACAGGGTCTTTTTTTTCTCTTAATCCTGTAGATCATCTTCATTTTCTTTCATTAGAGTTTGTAATTTTCCACATACAGATATATAGGCATATTGTTACACTTGTATCTAAGCAATTAATCTTGTATCTTTGTTTTGTAATAAATGGTACTTTTTTTTACATTTCAAGTTTCAATTATTCATTCCTGATATACTGGAGAGAAAGAATTGCATATAACAATCTCGTTAGGTATGACCTTTACATGCATCTTTGTTGCGTCCAATTATTTTATGCTTTGGGCTTTTCTGTACAGAGATATTATTTGGTGGTAGTTTTAGGTCTCCTTTTCCAAACTGTGTCTTTAAATTATCTTTTATCATTCACTTGTACAGAATGGAACTGCTAGTACAATAGTGAATTGGAATAGTATAGGAAGATATCCTTAACTTTTTAATTTGAAAATCATCCAGTTTCTTTGAGCATGACACTAGGTATAGATTTTTTTTGTTGATGTTCTTTATCAATTGAGGAAAATGCCTCCATTCTTAGATTACTGAGATTTGTATTTTATTTTGAAGGACTGTCAAATATTCTCTTGCATCTATATATAATCATGATTTTTCTTCTTAGGTTGTTATGATGGATTATATTGTTCAATTTTTGAATTTTGAAACACTTCTTTCATAACTTTTATTGTAGATATGGAATAATTCTACTTTATTGTAGTATTTTTTTCTAAAAACTACATAATTGGCCTTGACTCAGTGCTATTACTTGAAAAATATTATATATTACCATAAAACACCTAGGTCTTGAATTTACTGTTTTGTATTATATTTCCCTGTTTTTGGTGTTAAGGTAATGCTGAATTTGTAAAATGCAGTAGAAAGTATTCCTTCAGATTCTGTTTTCTATAATAGATTGTTAGTGTTCTTCATTAATGAATGGTAGAATTTACAAGTGGTGATCTAAACTTGGAGTTTTAGTTCTTAGAAGGTTATTAACTGTCGATTAAATTTCTTTAGTAAGTACATGAGTAGGTTATATATTTCTCCATGAGCTTTGGTAGTTGTGTCTCTCAATCCATTGACTATTTCATCTAAGTTATCAAATTTTAGAAATGCAGCTGTCTGCACTAACCCTATATTAAATAAGTTTTAATGATCAGTAGGGATGATCCTTCTTTTTTGATACCTAATTAAATTATTATGAATATTATGGATCCTTTCAAAGGAAAAATTTGTGGCTTTAATAATTTCATCTGTTGCTTGGCTATGTTCATTTTCACTAGTGTTTTCATTTTTGTTTATCATTTGCTTGCCTGACCTTAGAATCATCTCCTTTTTCTAGGTTATTAGAAGAAATTAAGAAAGTTTCTTAGAAGAAAGTTTAGATTATTTATATTAGATCTTTCACCTCTTCTAACATATGCATTTAGTGCTATAAAATTTTGAGAACTTTTTCTGCACTTTATAAATTTTAATTTCTGTCTTCTCAATTTTCACTTATTTCAGAATAATTTTGATTTCTCTTTAGACTGTTCCTTGACTTATGAGTTATTTGGATTGTCAATATGTCATATCTATATATTAGATATTTACAGATAGAATTTCAAGTGTATTTTGTGTTTGATTTTTGATGCAATGATCATTTGATCTGAGAATACCCTTTTGTCACTTCTGTTTTCAGTGTGGTGTCTGACATGCCCAGAGTGTGCACTGTCTTGGTGAAAATCCCACGTACGCTCGGGAAGAAAGAGTGCACTGTGGTGTCACTGGGTGAAGGGCTCTGTCGGTGTTAGACCATTTTGATGTAGAGTGCTACTGATATTGTCTGTGTCCTTACTGATTTTATGCCTGTCAATCACTGAATCTCTGACATAGGGGTCTCAGTATGTCCTACTGTGGGAATAGATTTCCACATTTCTCTGTTCAACTGTAGTATTTTCCCTCCTACAGTTTTTCACCTTGTTAAGTATGAACACATTTTGGAAAGCCATGTATTACTGGAGAATTGAGCCTTTTTATGTAGTGTTGATTCATGATACTTGTATTTGTTGCGAATTTTTCTGTTTTGATTAATGTTAGCAGGATGTATATTTTTCTATTCTTATACTTCTAAGTTCTAGAGACGTTGATAATTATTTAAAGTGAATCTCTTGTTTTTTTATTTCCTTTAACATGTATTTTACTTGATATATTTAGACTACTCAAATTTAAGGTGATTATTTAAACAGTTGGACTAAAGCTGACCATGATATAAGCTGTTTTTTAGTGTTTAATTTGTTCCTAATTTCTTTTCACATCTTTTCTTTCTCTCACTTTAATTGAATATTTTATATGATTTCAATTTTGTCTCTTCATTAGTATATCCATTATATTGTTTCCAAAGTTTTAATTTATAACTGCTGTGGCAATTTCTAGTAGAGTATTTCTAATATCTTTCTCTTATTTTTGACATTATTGTGATTTATTTCAGAAACTTTAAGGTTGTTTTATTATTCCTCGCTCCATCCTGCCCAATTTCTTTCTTTTCTGAAGATATTCTCTTTGTCTCTTGCTTTCTATATTTGAGTATGGTATATCTAAGAATTAATTTAATTTAAAAAATCTATTCTTCTTGGTGTTATGTGAGATTCTTGTATTTGTGGTACCATATTTGTAATGAGTTTTGCAAATTTTTAGTCCATTATTATTTAAATAATTCTTTTCTGCATATTTCTTCTACTTTTGTTTTCAAACTGCATACATGTTACATGTTTAAACTTTTACCTTGATTTTTGAAAGTTCTCCCATGTAAGTTTTCTTTCATCCCTTTGTGTCCAAGTTTGGGAAACTTCTATACAGATATCTATGCTTGCTTATTCTCTCTTCAGACACATTAAATTTGCTGATGTTCTTCCTCCAGGCATTCCTCACTTCCATCTCTGTGTTTTTCAGACCTAGCATTTCTTTTTATATTCTCTCTTAAAGCTTCTATTTAGCTCCCCACTACAGCTTTCAATGTAGTAATCAGTGATTTCTTTTCTGATAACACAAGCAGATGTGTCTTGTCTATTTCATTCTGATGTTTGCCTTTCCTTTCCACTGTCTACTTTTCTTTCAGAATTCTTTGTAATTTTATTTTAACATTGGACATGCACCGGGTAACATTAACCAAATAGGCTTTAATTTGGTGGACTAATGGCTACGCTTCTCTGGTCTGTGGTATGGATCAGTATTTCTAGCAGCCAAATGTTCTCTTATCTTTCCTCTTTGACTCTGAGTTTCCTTGAATAATCCCTAAAGAGGAGTCCATGTATTTCAGCTTTTTTAGGGTATAACCTACTTGTGATGGTTAATTTTATGCCTTAAATAGACTAAGAAATGCTCATCTACTTGGTAAAACATTACCTCTGTGTGTCCATGAACATACACAAAAGATTAGTATTCAAGTGCGTAGACTCAGTGAAGAGCGTCCATGTGTTTGGGCATCGGTGAGTATAAAGCGTGGAGAGAACTGAAAGCCTGAGGGAGGCAAAGTTTTTTTTTCTGTTTAAATTGAGGTTTTTTTTTTTAGTTTTTTTAGTTTTTTGAGACAGTCTCGCTTTGTAGTTCAGGCTGGTGCTGAACTCAGCAATCCTCCTGCCTCTGCCTCCCAAGCACTGGGATTACAGGCATGAGCCACCACACCCAGCACTGCAGTATGTGTACTGATTTCTGGTGAGTGTGAGTCACCACACCCGGCATTTAGTATGTGGTTACTGAAGATTGAACCCCGGACCTTGCGCTAGCAAGGCAGGTGCAAGAACAATCCTCAGCCCTGAATTTTTTGGGGGGAGGAGCAAGGGTTAATACCAATTCTCCCAAATTTGGGACCTTCTGTCTTGACTGGGATTTAAACTATTAGCTTTTCTGTTCTTAAGCTTTGAGTCATAGATTGTATTTTGACCCCAGGTTTCTGGGTGTCCATCTTGTAGACTGGAAAATCAAGGTTTTAAGCCTCCTTTCTCATGAGTCAGTTTCTTACGGTAAATAATCCTCCTATTGGGCTTGTCTTTGTGGAGAACTTTCACCACACACCACTGTCACTGCACTAGGATCCCTGGCTATGGAGATAAGAGTGGGTGAAGAGATGTCTTCTACAATCGTAAGTCCAAATCTGGGTCTTTCAACGGACCTCTGCCTCAGAACTGTGACCAATCACAAGCATTTCTCTGGTGATACTGAGCTTCTCTTTGCTAGTTTTGTCTCCTGAACAGCAGACGGTTCTTGTCAGGGGAAAGAATCTACTTCATCTTGGAGCACTCTTCCCCTTTTGCTTGCTAGAGCCCCAGGAATATTTCTCCGAAGTTTTCACTATGAGAACTTGCTGTTACTTTGAGGCAGAGTTCTGAAAATATGGAACCCTTCTGCACACATGACTCTTGCTAGTCCACATTCATCTTCTGGAAGTTCATTACAACTATGATTTTTAAAAATTGATTTTATTGGTACATTTTACACATACAATATGATCACATTTAACGTTGAGAATTTGTACCCATACGTGATACATCTTGATTCTCATTTTCCTCTTTTCACCTGCCCTCCCTATACTCCCTGTCCCTGATATACATAAGCTTTATTTTCTTCTTTTTTTACTGTCAAAGTTTTACTTTCCCCTATCTATCCTGTGATTTAACAGTTTATGTCTCTTTATGGATCCATTGGTTTCTAGTTTACATACAGAGACCTAAGCCATGGCTCAGGACGCCCCTAGATTTTGGATGGTAAATTTCCTTGTAGCCTGAATTATCTGATAGGTCCAAGAAAAGTCATTTATTTTAAATTTCTCTAGATTTTACCTGATGAAAAAAATGGGTGTAATGTTTCCTGATCTCTTTATATATAAAAACTGAAACCAGAAATCAGACATTAGTGTCTTATGCAACTAAGTTCCTCCCAATATCTCATTAACTTTCAGAGAACACAATTTTACAGGAGACAGTAACTAAATGGAAAATGTCTACAGAGACATTTTCAGCGTAAGAGAGAAATTCAATTACCTTTTACATAACTACCACATGAGAGACCTTGTGTTGTTTGTCTAGATAAAGGGGAAACTTAGAATGGAGTGATTAGAGCATCACAGCAACCCTAAAATACTCGAAGGGCTGCTTTGGAAAACACAATTAGGTAGATGAGTACTAAAAGATTAAAGCCATGGATCAAATTACAGAAAAGGGACATATCACCTCAGCAAGTTTATTCAGAATGTCAGAGGTCACACACGCGCACACACACACACAGAGGTACATGTATTTCCCTGCTTCGTATCAGACCAGACTGCTCAGTGGAGACACAGCTGTGGTTTTAGGCACCTTGACAGTGCCATCTGTGTCTTTTCTCCTCTACTTTAACCTGTCCTGTTTTCTGAAGTCTGTTATTTTATTCTGGGTGTCATGGTCCTTTACCTAGATTCTTACGTAAAAGTGCTATGGGGGAATTGACTGTACATGGTAAGTTATTGTGAAAGAGTGTGGTAGGGTATGAGAATATTGAGAGTAAAAACAGAAGTTTACAGGATACATCAAACATCAGAAGATGATATTAAACATTGGTTAAAGGAAAACTGTGATATTAAATATACTTTCTCTTGATCCACATTTTTCTACCTGCAGTCCTAAGACATCTAACAGAATTACTGTGTGAAGCCCCCTGAACTCTCTGACCCTGGTTCGCTGCATTTGGTTGCTGCCTGTTGTACATGATGTCTCATGAGACAGTGTCTGATCTGGTGTCAGCGCTGAGCAACTTGAGTGCCGGGCACCCAACTTCATGGTTACCTTCCTATATAGAGCCTTGAGCTTGGTGTCCTCAAGGTCCATCATGATTTTCTTCATTTACTGCATTAAAATCAATTTTTAGAGACAAGGATCCATTTGCAAAGGAAAAATGGAAGGCATACCTAAACTGCTGCATACCATCCATGGTGATAAACCTGTACAACAAAGGAGTAAGTAAAAGTCCATGTCAGCTTTCAGCCACTGCAACAAAGTAACTGAGAAAATGATTTAAAGGAAGAAAGGGCAATTTGGGTTCATGACTTTAGAGTTTCAGGCCCTGGTCACTTGTGTCTGGTACTTCTAGCACTTGTCTTGTAAATAGGCAGAACATCGTGGCAGGAAAATGTGGTGAAGCAAAGCCACTCCGTGTCGGAGAGCAGGTGGAAGAAAAGCAAGAAGGGGCCCAGGAGAAAATATGTTCCTCAGAGGCCAGCACCCCTTGCTGGCACTTCTAGTTAGCCATTCAGCTGTGTGTTCCTTAGGAGATCAATCAGTGGATTGACAAGATTAACACTGTCATGATCAAATCCTCTGTCTCGCTCCCAGTTACACACTCCTGCTTTGGGTATCAAGTGTTCAATGCATAAACCTCTGGACAATACTCCAAACACATATAGAGTCCTCAGTCCCCGTGGTTGTAATTAAGGGTAACAATAGAAATCTCTCCCAAAAAATTAATATATTAATCCTGTTAAACAGTCTTATACATATTCTTCTTTTGAAGACTGGTGAGATACTTAGACACAAAGATTGCCATTATTTTGATCATCTCAAAAACAAATACTTACGTTTAATCATAGAACTATTAGAGCCAATAGGTATGCCTTTCCTGCCAAATGCTTAAGTAATCAAACCTAATATACTCTGGTAAAGGGTTTTCAAGTGATGCGTGAAAATCTGGAGCCAACTCTCCACTGATTTGGAAAAGAAAAATGTCTTGGATTATATTCTCTTATACAGAAACCCCTTCACGGTCAATTTTTCGTGCTTAGCATCAGGGTAGCATTTTCTGGAAACAAGGTTGAACCACAAACACGGGTTTGTTAAAATGACAATTACATTGAAAATTTTGTACAGTCATCCCTTGATACCTATGAAAATTTGACTCCCAACCTCTCCCACCCCAAGAGCACTCAGATCCTCAAGTGCTCAAGTGCCGGTTCTCAATGGCTGGTGTTTCCCTTATTCTGTGGATATGCTCCTGTGTTTTCCAGATCATCTCTACACTACTCACAATACTTCATATGAAGTGATTTTTTTCTAAATGTTTCCTAAGTTGTGAAAGTTCTCTTTTTGGGAAGTGCCGGCATATAGTCAAGTATTTCTTCTGTTTCTAAGGGAAACCTCTTTTGCGGTTATCACCTCACAGGTGGGCACCGCGCTGCTGGCCAGGTGCTGCCCTCGGCTGGCAGCCTGGTCACCTGTTGGTCATCTACTTACTCAAGCATCTCTTCCTCTGGAATTTCATGCTTTTCTGTTCTCTGACCTCTTCTGTTCCTTTTATGAACACCACTCTCAACCTGAGGAATAGGTGGACAGTAGGAAAAAAATTGACAGTGTACATAATTTTGAATATTTCTGATCTGCGTTTAATTTGTCCTGGCTCCTGTCACAAAATGCTGCAGCCCTGTGTGGCTCACAAAACCCAGGACTGTATCAGCAGCCCCTCTAGGGATCAGGCACCTGCGGACCTAGCAGCAGCCGCGGGCCCTGCACAAGCTCTGACAGCACTTGCTCGCCACATTCCCCACGGTGAGAGGTGGGGGCGTCTCTCTTGGAAGGTCACTGGTCCCAGACTGCATGCTCTGCCTTGAGCACCAAGCCACCTTCTGAAGCATTCTCTCTTGACATCACCAACTGAAAGACCAGGCAACTCAACAGGTGAATTTTTAAGAACACACAGATTTAGAGGACACCACACTGTAATAGGGAAATAAGGGAAAAGGGCTTTCCAGGACTGCACCACCGTCTTCTACATCACAAGTGGGCATTTAATTATCAACATCATTTTAGCTTCTCTTTATTCATACACAGCCAATTTCATTTCCACCTGTCTGAAAGTTTTCAAAACCTCTCACTCCATGCTCCTCCTCTTTCACATATCTGGAAATTATATACATTTATACATATTTATGTTTTATTTATATAGCTTATATTTGTATTTTAAGATATTATATATTTAAATGTATTTACTTATCTATATTTTTCTAGAAGATTTCCTAATAGAGTAAGCATAGATGAGCATGCACCTAATATACTGCATTTAGCCAGAAATCTCACAGTTTATTTTCTAGAAAGTCCACGTAGCTTATACCCAAATATACAACCTCAATTATGCGTTGTTTAATGGAAAAGCTTGTATTTGATGAGCTTATCATTCATGTTAAGTAATAGAAACCAAAGGAGGCTGATCTCAAATGCTTCAGGTGAAAAAATCCCTAATTTATGGAATTTGAGAAGCTTCTATTCCTTTCAGTAGTGACTGCATTTCTCTTTGTGGCATGCCCTCTGCTCACTCTGGGATAAAGTGATTTGGGAGTGCAACTTGATACGCATACTGTCATTTCAGGGTAAACTCACACAGGGGTGCATTTGTACAGTGTAACATTCTTTGTGCAAAGAAAGAATTAGCCAAAGGGCAATTTCTTCATTTTAAAACACTCTGCTTTTTTTTTTAAGAAATGGAAATTAGGTATACAACTAAAATGATATCTCTACACAAGTAGAGCTTTTAAAACAAATTGAGGTTGGGGCCAGGGATTTAACTAAGTGGTTCCAGAGCCCATTTTGCAAGTGCAAGGGCCTAGGTTCAATCCCCAGTAACCACTTACAACAATGTCAGGTGTGGTGACGCACACCCAGCAGCAGTCAGCACCGCACACCACAATGCCAGGTGTGATGGCTCACGCCTGTAATCCCAGCACTTGAGAAGCAGAGGCAGGAGGATTGCTGAATTTCAGGATGGTCCTGAACTACAAAGTGAGACTCTGTCTCAAAAAACTAAAAAATAAATAAAATAAAGAATTAAAAAAATAGGCCATTTAATAAAGAAAGTTTAAGTATGCACTTTGAGGAATTTGGAGATGGCACAACTCTTCCAAGGATGTGTGGACATTATCTTCTGGATCACATGGCAGGGATTTGGCTTTGCTAATACTGCTTACCGGTTTCTCCCCGTGGGCTTTTCAGTAATGAACAAGTATGTTTTTATTTGGGGGGGGTGGGGGTGGGGGATGGAATGCTCTGCTTACACTTTGTGCTTGGACAGACCATATTTGATTGTCTGCTTACTTCTGGGAGAATAGATACCTGTGTGGTGGGCGAACTAGAAGCAGGGAGGCTTGCAGAGCCTGGATTCCTAGAGCTGTTTTAATAAAGGTAGTAGCGCCTCCTGCCTCCCCTCGCTGCCCTTCCTCTGATTTCACAGGGTCTGAGGGCTCCAGGAAGGAAAGCACTGAGTCTCACCTCAGTGACAGCCACTGTACCACTTGAAGATTCCTCTTTGGAAAACACTTCAAAATCCTGAGGAAGATTCAATGTATTTTTCATGGTACATCTTTTATAAAACATGTACAAAATGTATTTTGTGTATAGCACCTGTGTGTACGGATATATGCGTGTGTGTCTGCCCAGAGATTGAACCCAGGGCCTTGCACACACTGAGACAGGACTTTCTCAGTATTAGCTAAAGTTCATTGTAAGAAGCATTTATAGGAAGCATAATCTTATTCTAATGGATACTTGCAGAGAACTTTGTATTTACAAAGGATTTGTTTTATCCCTGCTTCCTGTAGATGGCGCTAAATCCTCATGAATTTGCAAGTCTTGGACTTCTGGGGAGATGTGTGGAAGATAATATTAATATCTATTATTACAGCCTTTTAATTATGAGAAATGGTGCTGAGATGTATAAGTTTTGGTGCCGATGGTAAAGTAGACAAACAAGCAACCTCCCCCCAACCCCCCCCCCAAAAACCCAACAACCGAGACAAATGCTCCGTCTCCCAGAGAGCTCCTCTTTGAATACAGATTGTCCGCAAGGCTGTTATTTTGGTTAAGGCCATGTGTGGCTTTTGTTTGTTCTGAGTGCTCCGTACAGTCCTGAACTGTTAGACTGCTGGCACGCCCAGTCCTTGCTCTCGGGTGTGCCCTGGTCTTGTCCGTTGTCCCGTGTGACTAACTGACCATATATGTCCAGTCAGGCCGGCTCTCTGAGAGTCTGAGTCAGGACCGCGGCCTGGCTCCTTTGATGACTTCCCCATGTGGTTTCAAAGGGATGGTGGACACAATGGGGAAAGCAACAGGAAACTTAAAAAAAGAAACAAAGAGGTCCTGAAAGCTTCTGGTTGTGTTCTTACCAAGATGCCCATAGACACGTAACTGCTTATGAATTCAAAACCAGGCCGAAAAATCTAATAACTTTACAGAGCGAAGTCTTCATAATATTTAAGAATTTTAAAATTTCGGTATTAAGGTAGAAAATATTCCATTTAGTGGACTTTTTTCACATCTTTGATGTTTTTAAAATTTATAAAACATATGTTAAATACAATTAACACTTCAAAATCAGAAAAAGACTTTATATTTTTTAAAGACTTTTTTTCTCTCTAATCAAACTTCCTTTTCCTAAGTAGTACACTAAAGTCACAGGCAAAGGAAATTCAAGCCAGGAATATCAATTTTGAGATGAAAAATTATTTTTGAGCTTAAGTAATCATATATATTTTGAAGTTTGGGAAAGAAGAACTACTGGCATTAAAGTAAATTAACCAGCTTATAAAATTACTTATTAAATTCTCATAATTTTGAGTAAATTTTAACATTATGGTATTTCCAAGAATGAAATATACCATTTATTTGAATTAGTAGCTTATTTGCAGATTTTTTAATCTCTCTCTCTCTCTCCCTCTCTCTCTCTCTCTCTCTCTATATATATATATATATATATATATTAGAGTTACATTTCAAATAGTTTCCAAAAATATTGGAGTTCTCAATATTAGTATTTACAGTTTAGAAGGTTAAAGAAAAGAAACATTGGTTCTAAAGAAGAAAAATATGAAATCTGTGGTTCACAAAAGTGGTCAGGATCATTCTTTAAAAAGTTCTGTCATTAAATTTTATTAAATTATGTTTACTATTGCATAAATAATTGCTTATTTTGATTTATTATGGCAAAATTAACAATATATTCTTTTTTATCCATTTTTTCTTAACCCTCCATTGATACAAACGACTTTTTGGTCCGTGCCCTCTTCCTGGGAAATTAACAATATTATATTAATTTGCACAAGGTACTCCATTACAAAAACCTTTTGCAGTTATCTAAATTTCACATGTTTAGGAAGATTTTGAAGTAGCTAAGGCTAATTTAGTTTTGCAATGGTGAGAATTATATCATGGATGAAATAAATGTTTACCTTTTTCACTTAGGTTTTTGCATGAGTCTTTACGTATATTATTTGCTAATTAGAACAAGAAAGAAAAATAATTTTAATCTTTCAGTTGTTTTTCCTACATAGAGAAACAAACACTAGAAGCTGTAGTTTTATTTCCCTGTAATGATTCTTTCAATCATCTGCTATTTGATGAGTGGGGAAATTGAAATCAATTTGATATAAAGTTTATTGTGGTTATTAAGAAACATAAGAATAGGGGTGGGGATTTAGCTTAGAGGTTCTGGCACCTGCCTTGCAAGTGCAAGGGCCCGAGTTCAGTCCCCGGTAACCACATACGACAATACTGGGTGTGGAGACTCACGCCCAGCAGTCAGTACCACATCCCATGTCGCCAGGCGTGGTGGCTCACGCCTGTCATCCCAGCACTGAGAGGCAGAGGCAGGAGGACTGCTGTGTGTTCTAGGCTTGGCTCAAGGCCAGCCTGAACTAGAAAAGCGAGACCCTGTCTCAAAAAAAAGAGGAAAGAAGCATAAGAATGTATTCCAAACCACTAGTTACGCAGCTGACAGACTTTGTTAAGCGGGTGGACGTCTTGGCATGGGCGTCACAGTGTGGCTCCTTCTTCAGCGTTAGTCTGAGCGCTCTCTCTTGGGTTCAGCGTGGGCAAATCGGCCATACTTATCTGTTGTTTCAGATGCTGCTTGACAAAGGTTTTTAAGAGCAAAGAAGCCAAGCAGAGTTGGGGCACTGGGTCTGTCTTCTCCCCTGACACCGAGGAGGCCTCACTGGCGCCCTCTGGTGGGGTTCGATGCTGTCCTGACACTGTCAAGCCCGTACCTCGCCTGGACGGAATATGCTAACAAGATGAAACCTGAGGCCGGAATGACTTTCCTCAAAGCACTGAATCTTCATCCAATTTACATAGCTAACCCCCCCTTGACATATAAGTCAATTTAATATTTTCCCATAAAATTTATGAGATCCCCAAGATAGTTAAGGGAGAAACACATTCAAGCCTCTGACTTGATTGTCGACTGACAAATGGAAACACAGGTTCCATCTGGCTGTCCTTTTATCAAAATGCCTCTTGCTAAATTCATGAGGCTCAGCAGGAAACCCTAAAGACAGCACCAGGGACACTGAGGAAATGACCCTTCGTGGCTCTCTGGGATTGTACAGCAAGGCTGCAGTTTGCTGGCTGGCTTTCAGGAGTGGATGAAGGCGCTGCAGAGAGTGAAGGAAAATTAAAGCGAGGGCAGAGGCGGGCAGCTCGGTCACACAGCCTCAGCTGTGCTAATAGACATAAAGTCATAGGGGAAAGTTGGCTACACTCTCTGAATCACGTGCCCTCACTTTGTCGTGAATAAGTCACACACTGTCCTGGATCCAGAGGTCGGGTTAGGAAGACTCAGGTTCCAGTAGGTACCCGTCAGTGTGGTGGGGGAGTCAGCCAGGGACTTTGGGGTAAGATGCTTCCAGTTCAAGCCACTTAGGCTGCGGACGTCGAACCCTCTTCGTCACACTTTCAGCAACTCCAGCATCTAGCTGCTTGATCATGTGCAAATATTGCAATATTATAGATACTTGATAGAATCGGTCCTCCATCATGTCATACATTTAAAGATAGACTGTGGACTTCCTAATTTAGAGAGGGCTTCCCAGGTCGCCACCTTCTGTGCCCTCTTCTCCCGTGCCTGGAAGCAGGATGGTGCCATCTCCGTGAGCTGCCTTCTGTGGAGGACAACAGAAGAACACAGGTTTTTTGTTTGTTTGTTTTTAAATATTAAGAACTACAAAAATTCGGTGAAACTGTATTGCATTTTTATTTGCCCTAAAAGAGACAAGTATCCTTCTTTTTCTGGAAACATTGAGTAGCTTCAAATGTACATGTAGATTGTTGAGAGGCGCATAATTTAGGGGACTCCTGAAGTACTGTATAATGCAAAAGTTTTACTTATTTCTTTGATATTCTACTAAAAACTACACCTACTTCTTTTTCCAAGAAGACATATTCTTTATTCTTTGATCATTATTGTAGTTTTACCGAATAACACTGTGTGTGCATGATGGGTCACGAGGTGTCGCTGCAGGGAGGACTTGTTAGCAAGCCTGGCAGAAGTGTGCTGATACTGCGGGGCCAGGGGAGCCGCTTCCTCTGCAGCCTTAGCTTTCTGGGCTGAGTCTGGTGCTCAGAGTGCAACTCCACTTTAAGTACTGTCTCTGCTGTCTGCTTTAAGTACTCTGCTTACTCTACTCAAGTTCAACTGAGCTGACTTTTTTTTAATACACATCAGTACTTTGAAGAAACATGTAACCAAAATGAACAACTTAAATCTCACACTTTCACTTTCTTTTAAATCATCTTAGCTAGCTGTTGGCATCTGTGTACTTTACATGGATAACAGAAAATATCAAAAACTTTTAGTGGTAACAGCTATGCCCTTTAAAAAATAAAGGAAATCGGACTCCTAACGAGAAGATCCAAGAATGACCAACAGGTGGCGCAACAACCTATTTTATACTTAGCGCTACTTGAAAACGACATTTTTTCTCTTTGTTTATTCTTAATGTGCCTTTTAAAAAATAAAAATTTCACTGACAAAAACATCTAAGTTATAGTCATGGAAACTGTAACAATTGGGTTAGAATAACGATAGTACTATTATGAATGACATCGGCTTTTTAAACTAAAAAAGGGATTTAAGAGATTTCTGGCCCAAATTCTCTCTGTGTAGTTCAGGGAACTGTGGTTCTCGACCTAAGACTCAAATCTGCAGCTGGGTAAGGTCCTTGGGGAGCCCTCCTCACCCAGCTGAAGAGTCCCTGGCTGACTCGACAGCACCGATCCTCAGCCTAATTCCATTTGAGTCCATTTGTCAAAATTTTGGGTATACAATCATCAAAGTCAATATTTTTCAGCAAATGTTTGTCTTAGGAAAGTTTTCACTTTTACTTCAAGAACGTTCACCTTTTCAGAGTGCACGGGGTCCCCTCTGTGGCCAAAGTTCCAGCTGTGAAACACATCTTGCTGGCCAAACAGCTCTTTTTGAGCCTCCGCCTGTCTTTGCAGTGGAGGGAGAGACTTTTTCTCACATATTTGGTTCATAGAATGAAGATGTTTCCTACAGAGTCAATGATGTTATACAAACAGAAATGCTTGAGAGGACTTTGCTTCTCCTGGTCTGTCACTGGGAGACTAATGGTAACGTGTCCTGATATTAAAAAAATAGATGCTGGACCTTGAGAGCTTGTTTGGAGGTTTTGGTCAGGGAGTTCAGCTACAATGGAAAAGATAAGAAGAGTGAAATTAGGAGGAAAAACCGAAACAAAGCTTTTGTGTATTGGAAGGGGAGGGGTAGAGGGGGGAATGATAAAATAAAATTTATTATAAAAATTAAAAATAGTCGGGCATAGTGACACACACCTATAATCCCAGCAATTGGGAGGCAGAGGCAAGAGGATTGCTGAGAATTTGAGGCTCACCTAAGCTGCCTCGTGAGCTCAGGGTCAGCCTGAACTACAAAGTGAGACCCTGTCTCAAAAAAAAGAAAAAAAAAACACCCAAAAAGTAAATGAAATAAAAAATGAAAAATAGATGGTGACATTAAACTTCACTGATACATAATAGAAAAGGAAGATAATGTAAACGAGTTAAAAAGGAACATATAAAGCTCCCCAAATAATCACTTTGATTGATAAACTAAAATGACCAAAAAAAAAAAACCCCTAATGACCTACATGGACTTAAGAAATTATTTTATTTTGTAATTTGCATTATTTCATCTTGGCAATGTTTTTAAACAGTGTGAAAACTGTCTGTCTGAAGGAGCATCAGTGATGATTTATACTTAAAATAATAAGTTATAAGCACTTGTCACAAAATCAGGAAAAGAGCTAGGGATCTAGCTTGGTGCTCCAGTGCTTGCCTGGCAAGTGCAAAGTCCCGTGTCCTTCATACAAAAAACAAAAAAGAAAGACGAGCAAAAGCAGAATTTCTGAAAAATCAAAATAACATTAATTCTATTTATACTTGCATCTTATTCAGAAAGAATATGTTCTATTAAGCAGTAAAAAGGGAAATAGTAGTTTAATAGTGAAATAACCTACAATGTATTATAAATAAGAAATACAAAATAAACTACAATCAAATGTTTCAATTGAGAAAAATGAACTATTTCATATAATTTTAAAACTATTTCAAAACTCAGTTCCTATTGAAAGTCTCTAAAAATCAAATTTCCAAGATCATTGTGACCATTTGACCAAGTTAAAATTTGACCAAAGGTAATACAATAGGATATGTATTTTAGAAGCACGAGTAAATGAGAAAATACAGATAAAGCATTTTGCCATTGCCTGGCTCAAATAACTATTATCATTTTTATTGCCATTAGAATGCAGTAAAATGACCATCCAATTTTTAGCTATGCTGCTTTTGAGCAGAAGGACCTGTAACAAAACACTGAACATACAGGCCTCGGTTTACTTGCTGTAGTAAATGGGCAAATTGAATATTCCTGTAGAGACATCTGGGGTGTGACATTTGGTGATTCTACCATATTACTCCAAATAAAGGCAGTGGGAAAACTTTTCTGATTTTATTTTGAGGTCTCTACACGAATAACTGTGTAAATATATTTGACAACATTGTAGAAAAATTTGGTAAACAATTTTTATTTGGAATACCTATTCAACTAAGAAATGTTAGGTGGCCTGAATTTCTATTTTATTAGGAAATACCCTACACAAAATTCTGCAAAAAATTCTCTTGGGAACAATTTTACACTATTTAAAGGTGGGATGAATACTCTAAACTTTCATATTCAGGTTTTACCCATTTTACAGAGAATAAGTTTTAAACAATATTTAGCATAGCCCCTTTTTTGATGGCTTTCATACTATAAACCATACAAATATTTTAAACTTTATGAATATGGGATTATTTCATATTATTGCTTACCAATTATGACTTACTAGTCATTACTTTTTTGTTTAATGTCTGTCCTTGCTGAAAAATTAAAAAATTTCCAAGTTTC
The DNA here is from genome assembly GCA_004026965.1 of Petromus typicus. Lineage (NCBI taxonomy): Eukaryota > Metazoa > Chordata > Mammalia > Rodentia > Petromuridae > Petromus > Petromus typicus. Next base: position 24,518 of record PVIR01012248.1, read on the forward strand.
TAGATTCTGACATAAAAATAGAGAGAAAATATAGTGCCAACCATATTAGGCTTCATTTTCTACAGTCATAGAGAAAGAAACTTGGCTGCATGAAATCTAGGTATTCTCTATGCAATGCTAGGTTTATACCTTCAGGACCAATCAGTCAGTGGGTGTGTCCTAAGGCCTTATTCAAAATATTCTTCTGTTGGATTAGTCCGCACATCACAATAAAACAAAACTAGGATGAGAATATTGCTCACATATTTGGAGCACTCCTTGCTGTGCCTTTGGGTGATGAAGGTGATTTTTCACTTAGCATTTAAGATAGTGATTATAAAATTGAAGGGCTTCTAATGTGCCTGGCACCTAAATGCATAATATTGACTCGCCTTTTGATAAAGACCTTCATCTGAATCTCTCACACCCATGTTGATGGAGGTCCTTTGAACCCAGCAGTGTATGTGGCTGTTCTGCAGACACAAGGACAGTGTTGCCTTACTGGGGACGTCAAAAGCTACAAAACGCCTAATGTCACAAGTCACTGCCAACATGAAGGCTGGCTCAGTTTCATGGATGCCAGTGGGGATCTTAAGACTGTAGCACCAGAGGACATTGTTACTCATGCTGCAGCAGCAAGGGTGAGCATAAGTTAGGGCTACTTGTGTGTGCATCCCCAAGGAATTGCCTGAGGTCTGGGTCCAGGGGATGCTTGTAGGAGGAGAGTTGCAAAAGAGAATGCTGAGATTTCAGGTCTTTTGAAGTACTGGACAAATAGTATATTGGTTGTTAGCTCCAGAAAGATACAGTGAAGGGTTCTTCTCTGTAAGAGCTCTTGTGGGGTCCTTGCTGTTCAAATGCTCTTGAAAGGATGTAGTCGTGGGCAATCACGGCTTTTGCTATCAAGATAACAGAAATGTGAGAAACAGTGTACAATTAGCTCCCACAAGTATGGTTAAATTTTCCCCCACAGCATACTGCTCTTTTGGCTGCTCTGGAAACCTGGCCAATAGAGGCAGGGACACTTCTGCTCAATTTTCCTGTAACAGCATCTAATTTGTGTTGCAACAGTATGATTCTAAGTGGTAAGATGAAGTCAGCTTCATCCTCCATCTTGAACCCAATGCATTGAACCAGGAGTTGGCACACTGCTCCCCAAGTCGCCCCTTCACCTAAGTGTCCCTTAAAATTCCTTTTGCACAGACAGCAGAGTTTGTTTCAGGGCCCTCATGGCTACAAAGTCACTGCTGGTTAACGTTGCAGAAAATATTGGCCTTCCGGACCTAGACTGCCAGGTTCTCCAGGAGAATGCTGAGTGTCTCCCTTGTTAGATTTCTGTCTGGATATTTACACATGTGGAGAAATCAGTGCTGGAAGAGCAGGATGCACTGGTGACTGCACAAACCGTGCCTTGACCACAGGAAGGCATGCAGTTTAGTTCCGTCACTTTAGCAACTCTGCCCAATACAGTGAGGCTGGTCCAACCACTTTTGTGGGTGTAGCTCGTGACATTTATTACTTTACTAAAGACAAGGAGAATTTCTTAGCATTCATTCTGATCAACTGATTTCGAATTTTGGATGACATTCAGGACGTACATAAATAAAAAATCTTGTGACTCCCTTGGGTGGCCAAGAAATTCATCACATTGGAGACATTTCTGAAGTTAGCTGAGGGCTACATTGAATTTCCATCAGTGCTTGAAAGTTTTCTACAACATCACCCACAATGAAAGTCACCATGTTTTCGGGGTGGGAGAGGTGGGCAGGCAAATGGCCAAATTCCACACCAGCACAGTCCTGCGGGTACACACGATACCCTAAGGAAGGAAGTGCCATTTCTACTTTGTGAACTACCCATTGGAACCCATACTAACTGACAGTAGAGAGTAACAGTGCCGTCAGCGTGTCCCCGGCCCAGCACTAATGACCAAGGCTGAACCTGGAGAGTAGACTGAAGGTGTCAGCAGTCCTGTGTGTCCATGCCTCAGCTGGGCAGCACACGTCTTCCCACAGTGACCAAGAGACGGTGACCAAAATGGCAGTGTGGAAACTGGGAGGGGCCACGGGAGTCCTGGGGGAGGCAGCAGCTGGACTTCTTTCCTGAGGACCCAGCGGGCTTCTTACGGAACTAAGGAAAAAGCAGTTAGATTGCAGACAGAGCCCCACTTTGGGGACACAACCAGCAGTTAGTTAAGTTTAAACTGTTTGCTGTTACTTAGGAGATCCACACTGGGGAAAGAGGAAGATCACTATTGTCTTGCTGCTTATAGCTCTTGGGGTTCCACTCCATTTGCCACGATGGCTGTTCACGTCGTTGTGTCCCATTTCAGGAGTCACGACCTCACCTGCTGTCCAGGCATTCCCTACGTACACCCAGAGATCTCTTAGGAAAGAGTCAGGAGCGAGAAGGACAAAAGTGTTTCTATAAAACTCCTAGAACTCATTGTTAGCTTTCTTTTGTTCCATTTTGTTTCTCTTTTTTCTCCTTTGATCATCACACAAGAATTAGCAACTGTGTTAAAATAAATGAGTATCCTACAGTAGAAGGCCATGTCTTAATATGGCTGTGTGGCTGTAACAAAATACCACAGGCTCAATGGCTTAGAGAACAGATTTTAATTTTTTTTTTCAATTTTGGGGGCTTGAAATCTTAGGTAAAATATGGAAGCAGGTCATGGAGTGGAGAGAGAGAGAGACCTGTGGTGCCACTGGCTCTAAGGGCACTGATTCCATTATGAGGTCCCCATCTTCAAGACTCCGTGAGACCCAATAGCTTCCAAAGTCCCTGTCTTCAAATATTGACAGCAAAATTAAACATATGAGGTGCACAGTTCAGTACATAGCACATCCCCGGCAATGCAGGGAACCCAAACAGCTGGACCAGAAATAATTTAACCCCCAAGTCTCTTTCTTGGTTGTGCTGCCACCCAAAGTTGCACCAACCAGACTGTCCAAGGGTGGCTATGAGGGAGAGAAAGAGAAACATCCTGGGAATAAACAGGTGGAAGGTCAGATAGTAAAAGTGAGTACCTATGTCCTGTTCATTCTTGATCATTACCTGTGGGGTTGGTCTTACTTTTGGGGGATGATTGTATTCAGTGTCCCACCTGCTGCGTCACACTATGGGGCAGAAGGCAACAGGTGGGTAGAATCAGAAAAAAATTCATTCATTTCTTCAGAAAGCTGTTCCAGTACTTGACCTCACCCAATGCTGGCAGCAGGAAGGGCCATCAGATGGAAGTGCGGCAGGCCCACTATCGAGCAGCTTTTGATATAACAGACAGCCCATGGTCGTACTGCAAACAGGATTCTGGAGACATAGCCCACACGCGTTCCAAAGCCATAGCCTGTGGGCAGAGTCAGTGGACTGGACTGGAAGAGAACTAATAATACGACACGGAACATCAGTGGTGTGGACCCCGAATGATACCAGAGGAGGTCCCTTAGACTGATGCAGTTAAACGGATGGAAAGTGCCATCTTAACTGTGTTGAAGAGCAGAGCTCAGGACACAAAGCAGTTGACCTCTCTGGAGCCCTTTCGTCTTTCTAAACAGATATTGTTACGCTTTTGCCTCTGTGAACACATTCTGACTCGCCCCACCCCCACTGCCTCCAGCCCCGGTAACATCCACTCTGTTCTCAGCCTCCATGCATTTGACAGTTCTAGGTACATCACACATATGGATTGTTCACAGTGTGTATTTTTCAGGCTGGCATATTTGCCTTAGCATGATGTCGCCAAATTTCATCTAGAGTGCATTGCATATTACTATTTTTCTTCTGCAGATTATATATTTCATTTTGAACCTAATTTTTTCATTATTATCTTTATATCAAGTTGAGATTATCAGATCCTACCACCCATATGATTTATATTGTGTGAAATGGTATGTTTGGTGGACAAATTAGAAATCTTTTTCTGTAAATAAGATTTGGATAAACTAAAGCAAATCACACTAAAGATAAAGATACGATGTTTTAGCAACAGTAAATTTGATTTTGCTGACAAAGATACTGAAGTGTGACCTTTGTATTCATCTCTCAAAAAAAATAAGTAGACTAATGTGCTACTAAAAAAGTTTATTCATGTTCAACAGGACGAGTAAGACCTTGATCCTAGAGGGACCTCTTCGCAGAGATATTCTGATTTTTGTGCTGTGGATTGCAGAGAGAAATGAATCTGCAGCTTGGAGCACTGCAGATAGCGCCCCAGTGTTCCCTGTGATTATTCACTTGACCCCTTTGTCACTTTTCCACCATCTTGCCAGTGCCACCTTGTTCTAAAGCAGGTTGAGTTTCAGCTTGCTTATGCCTTACTAACAAACGAGATGAAAGACAGCAGGGGTCAGAGGCATGCGGAATTGAAGTAGCTCACTACCAGGGCAGCAAATTAGGTGTGGAACAAGAGACGGGGCTCCAGAGCGCAGCTTCCCAGACATGTGCTTCTGCTGGAGCCAGCATCTTTCAATGAATCAATCACTCAATCAAACTTTCTTAAAGTTTTATATCCTCTACAGCAGTTTTGAAAATCGTTTTCAGGAACCACTGAACATCTAACAGTTTATCCCACTCTGCAAAGGTACCTGGCTTCTTCCCAGATCCACTGTGCTGTCCTCTTTCAGCTGCTTTCAACTGTTTTTTTTTTTTTTTTTTTTACTGCTTTTAATTTCTGGAAGCATAAAACATATACACCTGCCTGTGGAAATTACTTTTAGCATATAAATGCCTCGTGTTCAAATGTGTGTGAGACTCTCACAAGAGAGCAGGGGAGGTGAAGCACAGCCTTCTAATTTACACTTGCAAATGATGTTGCAAATGATGTGCTTTGGGAAGTAACTGATACTGTATTCTGCCTCATCACAGGACCTGCCACCCCTTACCTTTTCCGGCCCACCATGATGAACTCCCAACCCATGGCTTCTGCCCCAGCTCCTCAAAGGCATTGAAAAGCAGCACTGGGATTAGGAGCCTGGGACTTCAGTCCTGTTCCTTCTGCTTCTGTATTTCCTCCCTCATCTAACATTTATTCTGTTTAACTGCTTGAGAAATGATATCACGTTTATTATCTTGGAACTGAGGACCAAGCGACACCTTTCAAATAAGTGACTGAAAGTCACATTGTCATTTGGTAAACTAGCCATAACAGTTAAGCTGTCTGTGACAGATGGTGTTTGATACATGGATATATATATGTATATACATCTATGTATGTGACATAAATCCCTTCCCTTTGCTGATATGTCTTTCTGTTAGAGTAAAATTGTGTAGACAGTACTGACACACATAGGCATCCACTTGCACGCAAGCACAGAAACAATCTTACAGTCTGCTCCACAGCTTTGCTCTGTGCTCCTCAGTTTCCCATTTAGCTGCGTGGACATGGAAGGTTTTCTCCAGCAGGACCATTGTGGATACTGAGGCAGGTGAAAGTCTTACAGGTGAAGAGGTCCATAGGACCAAGGTGTCCTGGATGGCACTGCAGGGCACACTCCTGGGATACCAGATGCCTATAAAATACCTTCTTCTCTCACTGAACTCTACACCAAACCGTGTGGTATAGACAGACATGACTTTTTAAGAAATCAGTTCTGGAATGTTCTTGATAGAGTTCCTCACCCAAGTATAATTCTTTTCTGCTTTCCTCTTCTTGGGTCCTGATATGGCTTGATCCTTTTTAAATTCACTCAGATTGGTTATGCAAATTGAGTTTTATAAAACCTTAATGCCACACAGGGTGGTGCACACTTGGAATGCCAGCGTCCTGGCACAAGACAAAAGACAAACAAGCCAAAATAAGAGAACTAGGAAGGGAAGAAAAAATTCAGGTTCCTCCTCCCAATGTTCTCTTTCCTTCTGGAATTAAAATTACTTATATACTAATCTGTTTAATATTTTTTAATAAAACCAGAAACACAGTTTATTTATTTTCCAAAATGTTTCTGTTTGGTGTATGTGTGCTTCAGACTGGATAATTTCTACTAGTATTTTACTTTGCCTATTTTCTTCCTAAGCCTATATAATACATTTTCTATTTTAATAATAGCATTTTGAATTGTTGAACTTTTTATTTGGTTCTTTGTTAAATTTCCTTTGTTGAGCTTTCAGATCTATTTATTTATGAAGATGGTATCTTCTTTTAATTATTGAACATGTTTTCTTAAAGTTTTATAGAGTCAATCTTTGTGCTGTAACAATTTTCATTGGTGATTTGATGCAATGTGACCTATATTTGCTTATCTCCTCATATAGCTTGTGTGTTTTCTTTTTTTTGTTTGTTTTGTTGTTTTTTTGTTTTCTCCCCATGCACCTTGTGGAAGTGGTGATTTTCTGCTTTCTGTACTGCTGTTTAGAAAATTAATTCACCCCTGCAGAAAATCAGGATTGTGGATGACTATGTTCTTATTCTGTATATTGTTTAATGTCTATGAATAGGTATCCTATATGCATTCAGTGTAGTTTTATGTTTGATTGATAGTATGTAGTTTTATGTTTGATTGACAGTTACTCTGTCATAGTGGGATAATTAAAATTCTGTTGCATTAAAAATATATATATATATATTTTTTTTTTTTTTGAGACAGGATCTCGCTTGAGATCCCTGAGCTCAGCCTCAAACTCACATCACAGCAATCCTCCTGCCTTTGCCTCCCGAGTGCTGGGATTACAGGCATGAGCCACCATGCCCAGCACTGTAGTATGTGGTACTGGTTGCTGCTGGACGTGAGTCTCCACACCCAGTATTGTATATGGTTAACCAGGGAATCGAACCTGGGCCCTTGCACTTGCAAGGCAGGTGCCGGAACTACTGAGCCAAATCCCAGCCCAATAATTTTCTAGAGCAATACTTCTGCTAAGCAGAATATTTTACAGATAATGAGCGCTTCATATGAACCAGATTTCACCAAATAATTTATTGTCATTATCTTATTTAATCTTTCATTAATCATAGAAATTAGGTCAATTATTTACTTTCTCCTCTTTAATGATGTTGAAAGACTAAAGCTACTGGAAGGTAAAGAACTCATCAGTGTTACATGTTAAGAAGGTCAGAAAAGCAATTTTAAGCTGATTTTGTATAATGTCAAAACTTGTCATCCTATGCATATTACCCACCCCAGATATGCACATGGACCTTTTATTAACAAAATATTATACAAGGAAGTGGAACATTTGAGCTAATTAATATCTTTTATTGAAATACTCCTTAAGAACTATCTAGCTACGAATTTTAGATTTCTTCCCAATACCTACAATTGCCAATTGTCAATTCCCTGAACAAAGAAAACAAGATAGACAAATAAAAGGAAATTTTAAGAAGTGACTCCCAAAGCCTGTAGAGTCAGGAGAAAAAGGGGTTCTCACTAGTTTGTGAAAGCTTGAATGCTCTTCATAATTTTCCTAAAACTGAACATCTTACTCACTTGTTACTGCAGTTTTGCTGTGAGAGACACAACGACATACAAGGTGGACCAGCAGCCCTTTCTTGTAGGACTGTAGGTAATCAACTCAGTTGGCCAATCTGAGGCCAGAATTCGGACCCGCTGTTGCAGAGTGCCTGTTCAGTCCCAAGCAGTCCACCAGCCTGCTCTCTGTCTGTCTCCAGCTACTTAGAAGATCATTCAGTAGCAGCCTATGTGTGTGCAGTATGGCTCAGTAGATCTGTATGGAATTGTAAGGATCTTCCTATCTACTTCATTCCATCCTCAGCAGCAATTTACGTGGCCAATCTCCTGTCCGTGGGATGGGACACACAGTCACAGTGCTCTGTTGCTCTACAAGTTCTGAGGAGCCAGAAATAGTGAAATATGATGAGTAATAATAAGGATGATCCAGCTTGCCATAGTGGACTTCTCGTTGTGCTAATGGTGGGCCCTTCAGTAAGGCAAGAAAAAGCAGAATAAACTCCATTCAGCTTGGCTGCCTGGTCAATCACTAGTGCCTGGAAAGAGTGGTGTCTCGGAAGCCGACCAAGCACGACTTTGGGAAATGTGGAGTAATGCCAAGTCTGTTAGTAATTCAAGAAAATCTGACCCAGTAGGCTGAAGTGTGCGCTGATCAAGGATATCACCTTTGTGCTTTTCACCTTTTTTCAAGACTTAGCATGATTTTGACATGGAAGGATATGCAATGGTTGATACTTTTATTTTTTAAAATAACATTTGTATTGATAGCACCTGTGGTCTTCAGTTTAAAATTAGGACAACAACATGAGCCCGTGATGTAGTTTCACATAAGGTAGTGTAGGAGGTAAACTAGTCCATGTTTAAGATTCAGAAATGACACAGTGGCTTTTCAAGTGTTTAGGAGACTATTGCTTCTTGTTCTCTTATTTCTTCATATTCTCCACATTTTAAATTAGGAAATAGGAATTCCTAATTAGGAAATTACTCTGTCATAGTGAAATATTTAAAATTCTGTTGCATTAATAGTAAGTTTTTTTTGTTTGTTTGTTTTGTTTTTTTGAGACAGGGTCTCGCTTTGTAGTTCAGGCTGGCCCTGAGCTCAGCCTCCAACTCACATCACAGCAATCCTCCTGCCTCTGCCTCCCGAGTGCTGGGATTACAGGTGTGAGCCACCACGACCCGCACTGTGGTATGTGGTACTGATTGCTGCTGGACGTGAGTCTCCACACCCAGTATTGTATATTCCTATTTCCTATTTCCTAATTAATTCAAATTAAATTAGGAAATTTCATTTAAATTTCACTGAGTTTTTCAATTTAGACAAAAATAAAAATTCTAAATTCATTCATAGATTTTAGAAATAAATTGACTATTTTATTCATCTTTAAAAATTTTTAACTCAATATAGATGTTTAAATGTTTCAGTATTCTGTAGAATCATACTTAGGTACTTGCTGAAATTTCTCTTAGTTGTGATAAGTTATCACTTGTAAATATGGTTTTGTTTAAAATAAGATATACTGTATGTTCAAAAACAAATAATAGTCCAGTAATTTAAGTTCTCTATTTGTCTCCTGAGAGCATCTTGCTGTCAGTAAGAGAAAGATTTATGCTAACACATTTAGTTAACAATAGTAAATGTCAGTACCTTTAGCTCAGGCTATAAAAAATTCTGTATAATTCCCGGAAATTTCAGAAATTACTTTTATTAATGTACTCATTCAAGGATTTACTTGCTATTTTCTAGTCTCTTAATACAAATATCAGGGACACTCGAGTTGGCAAGAATTTAATTTTCATCACACACTCATATGCTTTGGATTAAAGGGTGTGAGTTTTTGTTTTTTGAGGAGAGGGGGCAAGAAGAAAAGTTAGAAAAATAATAGGGAGGGAAGAGACTATTTAAAAAAATAAGAGACTTAAAAATGCTTTTTTGGGTAAAAGATATCATACCTTGATTCTTAAAATGCAATAACTCTAAGATGTGAGACTGTCTTGATATCTTAGCAAATAACACAATATAATAATAAATTTTTAATGTTTCAGGGAATAAAAATACTACTTAGGTCATTCAAATGCACTAGATAATGGTTCAGGCCTCCCCACACTCCGTGTTCAGTATTTTAATCTTCAGACTTCACTGGCATTGGATCTCTCACCTGACAATTTAATAAAATGTTCTATTCAGTCCAAAAACTTAAACAATATGTTAATTTGAGTTAAATAATACTGAAACATCTGACATTATTTCCATATTATATTGCCAGAGGTTAAATAACTGATTAGGAGAGTTAAGGCGGGTTTTTAGATTTTAAAATCTGTTTCTAAGTCTGTTCTTTTTAAGGCAAATTCTCCTTAATGTGAATTTTAACTGGAATATTTTTCCCAATGTCTAATAGAATTCAAATATATAGAAACAAAATACAGAGCTTATTAATATGCTCATATCATCTTAGTTTATTAAATGTGGTATGTCTGAATCCTTTTAATGCCCTGGTTGGTAGGTTTATTGTGTATGGAGGCAGAGTGCCACAATGCCAGGATTACTCTGAAGACAGGGGTGTAAGTGCTAATCGGGACCACATGTGTTCTGCTCCAGATGCTGCCCAGAGCCTGAGCAGGAAGCCTTACCAGCCCGGGACTCCTCTCCACGGTCAAAGCCTGCCTTCGCTCGGAGTCCTCATGCAGCAGGATTTATGCAGTTTGATTAATCCTGGTATTCCCACTATTTCTATATTTATTTATTTATTTATGTATCTATGTAGTTATTTATTTTAATGCTAGTATTTATGCTGTTTGCTTAGTGCTGTATCCACAAATGGCTACAAAGAAAAATCTGTCCAAAATAAAGTTTTAACTCTTACAGTGTCATGGCCACTGATATATTTTTATGATAATGAAATAACATAGTGATCATTAAAGTATTTGAAGCCCCAAAATGCACACTAACATAAAATTCTGTGTAAGATATGGAATTAAATTTGTATTTAAGTAGAAAAATTTATTTTATAATTAGAAGAATTATAATAAAAATGTTATGTGTTTATTCAGTGTGCATTGCAGTAGCTAATGTAAGATACAAAATCATACGAAATTTGTATCCTTAGATAACTTTTAAGAATTACCTTATTTTTAGACAGTACTTTTATCTTTAAAATTCTAATATTTCTTGCTTCAGAAATCTCACTCTATAATTATTTTAATTACAAAGATCTAGAGATGTACAATTTATAGTTAGCAAGTGATGTTGAGGAAACAAAAATTCTATTAGGTTTTTAAAATTTTAAAATTCCATCACATTGGATGAGTTAAAAGTCTTTCAACTAGAAATTCTATGATGCTTTTTTTCACCATTCTTTTCTAGGAGGGGAATCAGTTTAACCCAGTATTTTGTGGGCTGTACTGATCCACAGTAGAAAAAGAGATACTGACAATGGAAGAAGTGACATCCCTAGAACAATAAATTCCAGAGGAAATAAATGAGGGTAAAATCTTTGAAAGGTGTACAGTCATTTCAGACAATGGATGATTTAGGAATGCTTTCTCGCAGTTAATGCAATTTTTCAAAGCCAAGAAAGCTCTACATTAGCTTCTACCTACTTTTGTCGATCTTGACAAAACATAGTGACAAAATCCAAAGAAAACATATTACTTAAAGCAGTTATTACAAAACTACTATATATTAAATGACATGTTTCTCTTGCATTCATTTCCTGTAACAAATTAACACATCACATTACTTTTGGGTTAAAAGAGCATCATGGGGGTACATAACACCCGTGTTTATTTTTTAGAAGTATTTCTATTGATGAATTGTTAATTTAAAATTTATGAATTTTATTATATCAAATCATATGCATGTGTACTTAGCAAGAAGAAAATAAAAAAATAAAGTATTGAATTTTTAATATTTATGGAGAATTTTTGAATAAGCATCAAAATTTTTAACATCAACTATTTTTAATATACAAAGTAAAAAAAAGCCTAACAGAAATAGATTCATACATGAGCTACAATGAAAGTACCAATAGAACTTTACAACAGAAATAATCTTAACTTTAATTAGTACACCTCAGTCTGTCTTCGTATATGAAAATAGCATGCTGCACATGTTTTTTACACTGATAGCACATGTGTTTTGTTTTCTTGTCTTTTTTGACAAAGATACTTGGCATCTTTCTGCTCTTGCTGCTTTTTGAGGAGGCTCTTATTATACTATACAAAACAGAATTAACAGAAAATAAAACAGCAATATAAGTTTGAATTCTTAATATATTTGGCTCATTTAAAATAAACATCAAATTTTCAATATCAAGTGTTTGTTTACAAAGTCTAAAAATAAGAACAGAAATTCCCTTATGAACTACCATGAAAATAGCAACAGAATTCTGCAACAAAAGTAATTTTTTTTTTTTTTTTGAGACAGGGTCTTACTTTGTAATTCAGGCTCATGCTGAGCTCACTATGTAGCCCATGTGAGCCTTGAACTCACAGCAAAACTTTTGCTTCTGCCTCCTGAATGCTGGGATTACAGACATGAGCCACCACACCCAGCATTGTGGTATGTGGTAGTAATTGCTGATGGGCATGAGTCTCCATGCTGGGAATTGTTGTATGTGGTTAATTGGGGATAGAACTCAGGCCCTTGCACTTGCAAGACAGGCACCAGGACCACTGAGCTAAATCCCCAGCCAACAAAAATAATCTTTGTTTCAACTGTCATACCCAAAGGAGTCTCTACACATGACATGCACATGCACAAGTATCACTGATGGCACATGTGTTTTGTTTCCCTGTTCCTTTTGTACAGCACAGGTGATATCATTTTGTTTCTCTTGTTGTCATAGTAGGTCTTTGTGATGTTGTTCCTGTCTATTCACCTGTCATCTCATTAATTTGCTACAGAATTTTTTGTGTAGTTCCTTGACCAGAAACATTTGTTCTTTCTTTGTTGAAAGTGATAATTTGGCAGTTCCAGGACCAGTCCTCTAGAAAAATTTCTCCATGGTATTTTTCAGTTGTTATTTTTTTGTTAACTATGAAACTCTCGATGCCACATATTTTATGATTGACTAAAACATAATCATTGGCCAACACTTTCTATTTCATGCGATGTCATAGTTGCTGGATAAGTCATCGACATCTCTCTGGTTTTATTGTAAAAAATTATGAACACTGGCTTCATTTTTGTTGAGCTTTGTCTATTTGCCATCATGGTGCAATATTGATATCAGTAGTAGCACTTTACTTCTTTTTGCCATATGAGATCAATGTTGTATCTCTTTGAACTCCAAAGGCTCTATTCCACTATTCTGTATTTTGAGACTGCAACATTTCACTGGGAATATCTGCTGTATTCTTGTGTATAGTTCCTACACTGGTCAACCTGTCCTTTGTTAGCAAATGTAATATCAATGGGCACCTAGTAACCCAGTTGTTGAGCATCACATTCTGACTAGTGTGGGTGACAGGAACAACTAGTGTGTTTATAATATCATTTGGTTAATTACTATAGGAATAAAGACATGATGACTAACTACCAGGATAAATTACTAAATTGAAAGTATAATTTGCTTATGAATTTGCCAAGGCATATATTTTAATACAGTATTTTGAAGGCTTATTTGGTAAAAAATGCCTAAAGCTATAGTGACACTGAAATGCTGCACGCTTTTCATTAGTAGTCATGTATTCAGATGGTGTGTAAATTACTTACCATCTTGAAACAGACAAGAAAAAATGAGAAAAGAAAGAAAAATGAAAATAAAGTTTTTTGTAAGTAAGAAGGCAAAGAGGGGTTGAAGACAGGGTAAGGGAATGGAAAAAATAAGAATCAAGTCATATCTGGTACAAAATCCCTATAATTGATGTGAGCATTATAGCTAAGATGTGCTGATAAGCTTAACTAAAAAACAACAATGACAACGACAAAAAACCTCTCAAACAATGAGTAGATTGCAACCAGATTATTGTTTGTTTGTTTTTTTTTCTTTCTTTCTTTCTTGGTTGATGATTTTGTCATTAACCATCAGGAAATGTTGAAAGAAACTAAATTTCCTCAGTGTCATTGTTTATAAACCTCCAGCTCACATTTATCACTTCTTTTTAAGTCTTTTACATTCCTGTGATTAAAATGAGAAACCCTGCTAAGTACAGTAGACTTATAATACTTTCCGTTCAGATGGTGAGGTATCATAATAAACATTTTTGAGTATGACTTTCACAGATATAGAATCTTTTATTTGTATTTTATCATTTGTGTATTTCACAACACCTTGTAGCATATTGTCTGCCACAAACAATTTTCAACATTGAATCCCAGTGCTGGCAATATGTTCAGTATGTGACCTCCTGCCAAGAACCGAATTATATTTTCAAACCTAGTTCTAACACTGAATCATTAAGGCGTGTGTGACCATTTTGCTGCACTTTGACTAGTCAATTGTATACTCCACATTGCTGTTTTCTTCCTCATCTAAATCAAAGAAGTTTTCACCCTTTGTGTCTGTCAGTCATTCTTGCTCTGTTTCTGCTCTTACAGGAATTTTGGCTCCAGTGATAAATGTCAAAGTCATGATCATCATCACCATCATCATCATTGTCATTCATGCATGATTCACTGATGACTCACTTTCAACCTAATCCCAAACTTGCAAATCTGGTTTTTCATTTGCCATTATACTGAATTTAGCTAGATTCTACAAGAAAAATAAAAAGAAAACATTTTTTAAAAATATCCTAAATCTAAAGAAATTTAGCAGTAAGTGTTTCCCGAGTAAAACTCACCTATTGCTGCTTTGGGGCTCCTGTACACATCTTGGTTTTCATTGGCCAAGTGAGGAAATACACAGATGGGTTCCTGTTTCCCCAGGTCCAGGTATGTGAGCCACACCCACCCTTTTTTTTTCTTTTTTGAATTCTTTTTTTTATTTATTCATTCTTTATTGGTACATTTTACACACACACAGACATCATGCTCCCACTCAACATTGGGAATTTCTACCAATATATGGCACGATTGATTCTCATCTTCCCATTCTCCCGCCCATCCTGCCACTCCCCAGCCACTACATACACAGGCTTTGTCTACTTTTTGTACCATCACAGTTTTGTACCATCACAGTTTTGTACCATCACAGTTTTGTACCATCACAGTTCTTCTTCCCCATCACTCACCCCTACCCCTCTTTTCCATTTGAATATTTTCGATGTCACGATATGGGTGTTTCTCCACACCCATGTCACGATATCGTGACCTAGAAAATAGTGAAAGGTCTGTACAGAATGAGGAGTAGATATCGTGACATAGAAAATAGTGAAAGGTCTGAATTCTCCAGCAACAGCAGTCGAGAGGCCGGAGTTACCGCCGGATTTGGTCTTGAGACAAGAGAGCTTTTTCGAGGCTCAAGACCTGGGGACCGGTGAAATCACTCATCCTGCCACTGAACCACGCTATTTTAGGGATCTCAAAAAAAAGCAAACGTGGCTTATGTATATGGCCTTGGGCTTGTGGGGGGGCAGTGCAATGGGGAAATGAGAATCCAGACAAGAAGTGTCATGTACAGGTACAAGTTCTCAATGTTAAATGAATCATAGTATATGCATAAAATGTACCAATAAAATCAATGTTTTTAAATCTAAAAAACCAAAAAATAATTAATGCAACTAATGGAATCTTTTTTTTTAAATCTTTATTGGTACATTAAATATACACATCATGATTGCACTCCATAATGGGGATTTGTACCAGTATAAGACACAACTTAATTCTCATTTTTTCCCATAGCCCTACCCACCCTACCACCCCCCCATATACATAAAATATGGTAAAGTACGTATTTACATTGAAAAAGTATAGTATGAGTTATTTTAACTCCTATGATGCACAGGAGTATACACAGAAAAAAATGTTACACAGAGAATTATGTGAGTACAAATCCCAATTTTACAATTTTGCATTTGTACACACACCTTGCTATTCACCATACCACATAGATGGACACAAATTTTGTTTCCCCCAGGTGCAAATATTGAGAGGTACAGCTGACTACTATTATTCTAAAGTACATAATTTCATTAAAAACATGCCGAATGAGTATACTTTACCCTCTGTGGTGCTCCAAATAGAGAATTCGGATGAGTTTGGGTGCGTTTAGATTGACATTGTTACAGGGGAATAAGTAATCCCTCCAAAAGGGAAATATTAAAACTCCCAACCTATTAAATATCTGAAATGTGTTTATGTTCTCTAAAATCAAAGAAGGAATTCTAAGAACAATGGAGGAGAAGAGTAGGAAGTTTACTGTGAAAGAAACTTCTGCCAGAGAGAGACAGAGGGGGATTCAAGAGCAGCAAACCTCTCGCCTCACTTCCCAGAAGGCCTTTATGGAGTGGAGCCAGGAGGTGAGGTGGGTTCAAAGGACAAAACTATGGTCAACCAATAAGATTACAACAAGTATAGTCATTTAGATAATATTGATTGGATGAGGATCCAGTGGGAAAGCACGATACGCAGCAAACACAAAAGGATTTTCCATCAAGGATCTTTCCTGGGTGGGGCTGGTTAAAACCTTGGTCCTCCACCCAGATGACTGAGACCTACTTAGAGTATCAGTCGTTGCTATTTATCCTAGATGGGTGTGTTAGTTTCTCTCCTGTAGTGCTGGCCTGCAGTAAATGTCTCTTGGTTGTCCTCCGTGGTAGCTCCTTGGCTTCCCTCCATCTGGGCTTTTTTTTTTTTTTTTTTTTTAGGTTTTTTGAGACAGGGTCTCGCTTTGTGGTTCATGCTGGCCCTGAGCTCAGCCTCAAACTTAGGTCACAGCAATCCTCCTGCCTCTGCCTCCCGAGTGCTGGGATTACAGGCGTGAGCCACCACGCCCGGCACTGGTATGTGATACTGGTTGCCACTGGGGTGAGTCTCCACACCCAGTATTGTTATGTGGTTACCGGGGATTGAACCCGGGTCCTTGTGCTTGCAAGACAGGTGCCAGAAGCACAGAGCTATATCCCTGGCCCGTCTGGGCTTTTTTAAGGGCCAGCCCTACCTAACCGCTTACAAGATGTTGAACCAGCTCACCTACCTACAATGGTATAGCTGTAGTCCCAAACAGAGAATTGGAATACTGCACGTAGCTCAAAAATTCATATGTATACTTCTTTGTTTGGAATAATCAGATAAAGAAACTTACTACAATAAAATAAATGCAGAAGTAAGTTATTTTAGGACAACCAAGACAGAGATGTTTATTCATTTATTATAGCATAAAATTCTAGTGAAAAAGGAGTAATTTCTTACTCCATATTTTGGTGTAGAGAGCTTCCTTGGTTGATAAACACCACTATGGTAATGAAGATTTACAATTTCCTATTTGTTCCCTAGGGGTAAAAATACATAGAAAACAGAAGGTATGTAGTTCCACATCATTAAGAAAACATTAGGTAATTTTTATTCCATTCATCATATTTAATCAACTCTGAATGAACATTACTTATTAGAATGAGAGTCAAGAGACTTTCTTAAAACAAAAAGTTAGGTTTGTAACCTGATTTGCTTGCAAGTACAAATCATAGAAGTTACACCAAGGTTTCCAGCAGAAGGTAACTGAAATTTTAAAAGGTGAGATTTGTTTGAAATACATCCAAGAGAAAGAACATCAATTATAAACTCCAGAAAGCACATGAGAAATATTTGTACTGACTCATTTCTAATATAGTCAACATTCTTTATCCATATATAAGAATGGTCAATATATTCACATAATTATATTATCATTATAATCAGGTAGCATGCTAATAATTATAGGTAGAAAAGCTAGTTATACACATGGTGGGCTCTTGGAAAACTCACAAGAAGGGAGACTGTTACCAAAGGTCAAGGACAATAGCAGAACTCCCCAAATCAATGAGACTGACTGAGGACTCATTCTCTGGAATAAATAAGTCAGTGGGGAGTCAAGGTCTAGATCTACCCCTGCCCTTCCCAGGAATGTAGTAATTGTAAACTCTCTAGGGCAAAGGGCCAGGAATTTGGCCCACGTGGGATCAAAAAGTCCCTATACAACTTAATTTTTCACTGGACCTCATTTGATCAAGATTGTTTAAGCAACTGTATTTGTTGTAATTCCATTGGTTTGCTCATTTCTTTTAAATTTTATTGGTAGCCTCCATTTTACCTATTGGTTAGCTGTTAATTTGTCCACCTCCTTGAATCTTAGTGGAAGCCCCCAGTTTAAACCTGCGTCACCTCATGGCTTTGTTCCAGAAAAGCCCTCTGAAAAGTGAGGTGAGTGGGTTACCCACCTTTCCAGGTTCCCCCTTCTATCTCTCTTAGGCAGAAGCTTTCTTTTGCAATAAAATTTTCCTACTCAGACCTGTGTTGGTCATCCCTAAAATTCATTCTTCCGATTTTAGAGAACAGGTACTTGCATTTTTGATTTTAGGGAACACGAACTCACTTTTTAAATGAGGAGCTCTCCTGTATCGCTAATAATATACATTATACACAAGAATAGACACTAATGATATACACACTTTTGTGTTAATGCTTATAGTAGCTATTCCACATGTAGATGTTCTCTGCTTCATATTTGCAGAGTTTTATAGCAAGGTTTTTTTTATTTTTTTAGGTTTTTTGAGACAGCATCTCGCTTTTGTGGTTTAGACTGGCCCTGAGCTCAGCCTCAAACTCACATCACAATCCTCCTGCCTCTGCCTCCCGAGTGCTGGGATGACAGGCGTGAGCCACCACGCCCGGCACTGTGGTATGTGGTACTGGTTGCTGCTGGGCGTGAGTCTCCACACCCAGTATTGTTATGTGGTTACCAGGGAATCGAACCCGGGCCCTTGCGCTTGCAAGACAGGCGCCGGAACCACTGAGCTAACTCCCCGGCCCCCCCCCCTTTTTTTTTTTTTAAGACAGGGTCTCACTTTTGTAGTTGAGGCTGGTCTTGAGCTCAGTATGTAGCCCAGGCGAGCCTCAAACTGACAGCAGTCCTCTGCCTTTGCCTCTCCAGTGCTGGGATTACAAGCGTGAGTCACCATGCCCAGCATTGTGGTGTGTGATACTGAATGCTGGTGGGCATGAGTCACCACATTCTGCATTGTGGTAAAATATGAGGGAAGTGAGAAAGAACTTTCTGACCCATTAACATATTTTGTCACACTTACAATCTTGACCCAACAGAAAAGCATGGATTTCATTTATGCATTGTTCGTAGAAGGAAAATATAGAGGAAATTATTCTGGCAAAATAATTCAGTAATAATTAGTTATGATACGAAGATGAGTTGCCTAGCTATAGGATGGGAACTTGGAACAGAAATACACAAGAGTATTAAGTGAAATATGATTGTCTATAACTTGGAGAGAAGTAGGTCCTTTTTACAGATATTTGATTTTGAAGAACAAAAGCAATCTTTTTTATAAAAAAGACTCTTTTCTTGAGGAATACTGTCTATTTATTTTTAGGTGACTAAAGTTTCTGAGATATATACCTATTTGAAGAAGTCCTACTGCCTAATTGAACTCATGATTTATAGCATGCATGCATACATAAAGCACACAGACAGATATGCAGATAATGAAGCTCCTTCTTATTTTCCATGGTTACTGATGCTTGGCTCTATCTCTGATACATGTTTGTCAGAAATACTGAATAGTCAGAAAGTTAATACATAATGGCGTGTAAAATATATTAAAAACTAATTGCTTTAACAGAGGCAGGGAAAAGTTCTTTAAAAATATATTTTAAATAATTTTGATTTCCAAGTTAAGGTCATGATTTCTGTAAGGATGTTTAGTCTTCATAAAATTACTAGTTTTAGTTTTATAAATTTATGTGGCCATCTCCTTCCTAAATTATTTTAAATTATAAATTAAAAGAAGCTTTTACTTACAGTAGCCAATTCAGAAAAAAATGAGAAAAATTGTCTAAAATGAAAAGATACCATATGAAGACTGCAAGGTAGATAGTGACCCCAAAATATTGTATAAGCATGATGTGTTGCATCCCAAAGAATAAAAGACATCTGCAAACACATGTGGGGTGATCAATGAACTTTAGCTGCAGGACCACACAATATAAAATATTAAATTGGTAGAGATGTAGATGAAAACAACACTGAGATTTCATCTCACTCCACATAGAATGGCTGCCATTTCAGAATCAACGAATGGCAAGTGTTGGCTAGGCTGCGGAGAAGAAGGAACCCTTCTCCACTGTTGGTGGGACTGTAGACTCATACGAACCCACCCTACCACCCGCCCATATATATAAAATTTGTTTCCTTACTTTTTTGTTACAATCTCAACATTTTCCCCCTTCACCCTATTTTACATTGAGCATTTTCTATTTCACAATATATAACATACAATGCTAGGACTCATTTACATCTTTACTTTCTCATACCAGAGAAAAGATGCGATATGTACCTATCTGTGCCCTATTTATTTCACTTATGAGGATATCCTCAAGGTAT
The DNA here is from genome assembly GCA_004026965.1 of Petromus typicus. Taxonomy (NCBI): domain Eukaryota; kingdom Metazoa; phylum Chordata; class Mammalia; order Rodentia; family Petromuridae; genus Petromus; species Petromus typicus. The sequence goes on from PVIR01012248.1 coordinate 44,379, forward strand.
GTCCATTTAAGTAGAAATGATTCAAACTTATTTTTATGGCAGAATAATACTCCATTCTGTAGAAGAACCACAGCTTTTTTATCCAGTCTCCAGTTGATGGACATTTGGGTTGTTTCCAAGATGTAGCAATCACAAATTGGGCTGCTATAAACATGGGTGCACATATGTCACTGTGATATGAGTCTTTTAATTCTTGTGTGTATATACCTAGCAGGGCAATGGCCGGGTCAAATGTGACATCCAATCCTAGCTTTTTGAGGATTCTCCAAACTGATCTCCACAGGGTTCGTACGAGTCTACAGTCCCACCAACAGTGGAGAAGGGTTCCTTCTCCGAAGCCTAGCCAACACTTGCCATTGGCTGATTCTGAAATGGCAGCCATTCTATGTGGAGTGAGATGAAATCTCAGTGTTGTTTTCATCTAACGATGTTGAGCATTTCTTCATATGCTTCTTAGCTGCTCTTACTTCTTCCTCTGAAAAATATCTATTCATTTCAGATGCCCATTTTTGAATTGGGTCATTAAATTTGGGTGGGCTGATTTTTTTTTAGCTCTTTATATATTCTAGATAGTAGCCCTTTGTCTGAGGAACAGCTAGTAAAGATTTTTTCCCACATTGTTGGTTGCCTTTTTGCACTGTTGGTGGTTTCCTTTGCTGTGCAGAAGCTTTTTAA
>PVIR01012249.1:0-45160 GCA_004026965.1 Petromus typicus
CCCCGGTAACCACATAACAATACTGGGTGTGGAGACTCACACCCAGCAGCAACCAGTACCACATACCACAGTGCCGGGCGTGGTGGCTCACGCCTGTAATCCCAGCACTCGGGAGGCAGAGGCAGGAGGATTGTGATGTGAGTTTGAGGCTGAGCTCAGGGCCAGCCTGAACCACAAAGCGAGACCCTGTCTCCAAAAATCTAAAAAAAAAAAAAAATCCTGCTCCCTCCTGGTAAGCAAAAGACTTCCGTGGGATACATGTATGGATCGAGGGGGAATATGTGCAGTAAAAGTGTATGTTTCCTGGTGGGAACACCTGGTTATGGCTTTTTTGCTTTGTTCTGTCTGTCTATCTGTCTGTCTGTCTGTCTTCCTATCTGTCTGTCTATCTTGGGGGAGGCCTAAAACATTGCTGCATCTCTCTGTGAGTCTGAGAAGCGCCGCTGTCCTGACTTCCACCATCTCCTGCCTCCATAGAAGAGCACTCAGATGGGCATGCAGCCAACCCAGGAGACAATGCCCAGGGTGACCCTGCACTCCACCTGCAGCTCTGTCTGGGTCCTCACCAGCTACACTAAGAGCTTGAGTGTGACTCTTGCTGGAGACTTAATGAAAGGATGCTTTTCCAAGGTGGAGAATGATCCTGGCCTCTTTCCTTCATGCTGCACCAGTGAAAATCCTACTGTGTGCCAGGGCTGTGGTCAAGGGACATCCCTTCATACTATGCCACTTGGTGACCTTTTGTGTGCCAGGGCTATGGTCAAAGGTCATTCCTTTGTACCATATCAGTGTAGACCTACTGTGTGCTAGAGCTCACGTGTCATCTCAGCATGCCGTGTTTGTTGAAGACCTACCAGGTGCAAGGCTGTTGGGGTGGGATGTGACAACCTCGCAGTGCAGACTCTGTCTCAGAAGCATATGGCTCAGAAGTGAGCACTTAGGCATGAGAACTGAGAGTTAACGATCTTCCATTGAGATTCTGCCTTAGGCTCTGTGGGGAAGGGGGAGCGCCCTCTGAGGTGCCCACACTGCCGTCTGTCCTCAGCTGACCTTATTTGTAAGAGGCCAAGGGTGGGACGGACAGTGTGGCAGGGTGGTAGAGGAGAAACTCAGGTTGGCCACTGGGGTGGAAAGATTTGTGACTTTGACAAATTGATTCATACCAAGAAACCTCAAACTCTGAATATGTCAAATGGGCAGATGGTAGTATGTATCTTTAGAGTTGTCAAGCACCTGAAATTGGGGATGAGAACAGTGCCCCACCCAGGGGCTTCCCTGTCCAGTCTTTGTCTCTGTAGCAGCTGGGCTCACCGAAGAGCTGGACCTGCCCTGGGAACTGGGGTAAAGGGTGGATGCAGAGTCCAGCCTGGGACTCTCTCCCATAGACCAGCCCACACAACAGGACCATCACACCAGTCTCATCTATAATTTTAAACTTCCCAGCGGCCACGATTAGGAAAGTAGCACCACCAAATAAAAATGATGGATAATCAGCTAATTTGAGTGGTTTCTTATGACCCCTTTTCCTACTACATCTTCAGGCACATCCTTCTTTCCAGCCTCTTCCCATGCAGACCAGTCATGCTCCAAGGGTCCAGTGGCCACCTCTGGCCAGTGGCTCCAGCATTAGATGACAAAATCCTTTGGGGTCCCCACAGCAAGGAGGTGGTATACTTCCAGCTTGATGGCTGTCAGAGGCTCCTCATCCTCTGCACCCTCCCAGACAGAAGGGGGAGGGACCGAGGTGACCAGAAATAACAGGTCTGTCTCTGGGAGAACCCCAGCACAGGTTGGGGTCCACACAAGTGGATAAAGCATGGTGTATTCTGGCCCCTAAGCCCCATATAGTAGACAGCTCCTATGGTGGCAAAATGGCACTGGCTGTCCCTCCTGCTGCCCAACATTGTCTCTGTGCCTGGTGTTACCCGTAGCCCTTCCTGCTGGCCAGTTCCCCTTGATCTGCAGGTGGGCCTTGGGGACACCTCTGATTGGCACACACCCGCTGCCCAGGCGGCTCCCCGTGAAAGACCTGCCTTGTGCGCCTGGCTGGGCCTCCACTGCCTGCCATGTCACCTGAGGCCCCTTCTCATAAATCCCCATTCCGAAGCCTGCAGTGATCACAAGGAAGTTTCCAATTGCTAGCTCACATGTGGGAAAATATGTACACGTCTGAGAGACCCTTTTGTCTGGGGCCTGGAGGGAGGGTGGCCTGGCCCAGGCAGTGGGGGCAGAGGAAGCGGCTGTGTTCGGGCTAAATGAAGCCCCAAGAAGCATTACCACCCACAGGCGCCGGCTCCATAAATCACCTGTGACGGGCTGGGCTCCTTGGCTTCTCTCCGGCCGGTACACTGATCTGGGCATGGATTCCTAGGAGAAGCCAGGTTTCAGGGGTGCACTGGGAGGGAAGTAAAGGGGTCCACTCAGAACCCGACTCTCAGGGCCCTGCCAGGGTGAAATCAAACCCTAGTCTTTCAACTTACTGGGAAATAAAGCCATAAAATGGGACTTGTACTAAGAAACCCCTCTAGATCCCTGCAAGAAAATGGAGCTATAAGATGGAGTTTGTTTTCGTCCTTGAATCTGAAAGGGAGTCTGGGGAAATGCTAATTTTGAACTTTTCATGCTCCCTTCCTGCCTCTAGATGTGGCAGTCTGTCTCAAATTCCTCTGCACAATAAGATGAGGGAAAATGAACCACTGCAGCCAGGCTGAGCCCGGGGTTTTCTTGATGAGCGGAAAAGCGTATGCTATTTTAAAAGATGCATCCTTTTTTTTCTTTTTTAGCATTTCCGAGAGAGAAAAGAGAGAGAGAGAAAGAGAGAGAGAGAGAGAGACTCTTTGGGGGTATTGGGGGCTTAAGCATACCTACTTTGAAAAGCTAGGGGTTAGTGTGCACCCTGGACCCCTTACCTGCATTTTAACATGAGTTTTGTTCTGCTCTCACTACCCAGGGCTTCTGTATTGGTCACCTTTCCATTTCTGGGACAAAAACAAACAAAAATAAAAATCAAATAATCAGTGGTTTAAAGGAGGAGAGGTTTTATTCTGGCTCTTGGTTTCAGAAGGCCCAGTCCATGGTGTGCTGGTCCCAGGCAGGAACATCCTGGCACAAGGAGCCTAGTAGAACTAAGCTGCTCATGACAGCTGGAAACAGAAGGAAGAAGAAGAAATAGCAAGGAAGGCATCAAAGTCCACATATGGTCCCCAAGGTCGTATGTCCATGATCCACCCAGACACACCTGGAACCACACGTTTACCAATCTCCTACATGTCTCTCAAGCCAGTGAAATTAACAATGGAGATGAGCCATCACAGGCCACCTTGGACCCCAAGAAGAAGAGCCTCTGTTGAGAGGGGCTGGGCTCATAGCACATCTTGGTCCATGCTGAGACATGGTGCTGACCAGTCCAAGGGTGACTGTGCCTAAACGAGCCTGCCGATAACTCCCATCTGCTGCTTCACTATTATCTCTTTCCACAAGGTCTAGAGAGCACCCAGGGATCCCCAAGGGGGGACCCTGCCTGCCAGGGTCACCCTGGAGGTAGGCTTTGAGCACGAGCACTGCCAGCCTTTTTCTCTTTTCTTCCTCCTCCTCCTTTTCTTCCAGAGAGTGAGGAAAGAGAGCAAGCCTCACTGACTGCAGACCTGCTGTGCCAACAGCCCTGGCTGTGCACGACTCCGGGTGCAGGGCCAGCCAAGGACCGGGTTCTATCTGCCCCACCAGGAAATGGGCTTTGCTGGAGGTAGGAGCTCTGGTCCAGAGTAAGGGCCTCTCCAGCTGCCCTCTGACAGCTCCACAATCTGGACAGTGCTCAGGCTAGTCCAGGAGGGTCAGCTGAACACTGTGACCTGGGACAGCCATGTCCTGCTTGACCCTTTCTACTCTAGAGGCAAGAGATGGAGGTCATGGCAGTGGAGAGGGCCGAGAAGACCAGGTTGCTGACCTTCCTAGACTTCACATGAGGCAAGTGGTGTACCTTGTATAATAACATGAGCAAAGCCCAGGTCTCTGCAAGCACAGCTTGTGCCTTATGGGTCCTGGATTGTCACCCACCCCGCGTAGTAGAGCCTAAGCTGGGAGGGTTCTCTGGGACTTGGAGGTCTCAGCTCCACGCACTTGCACTCCTGAGCATCTTCCTGCACCCATGTCTGAGTGTGTGTCCCCTGGCCGAGGCCCATTCTCCAGACTCAGGAAAAATGTCTGGCCACAACTCACTCCTATTTCAGTGCTTCAATTTTCAGTGCTATTCATGAGCACCCACCAAAGGACTCACATTCTGGGGGGTCCCAGAGATGCAGAGTGGTTGGGAACCAAGTCTGTACTCCCAAGGGGCTGTTGGTGAAGCTGCAGGAGGAGTAATTAACAGAACTATTCAGTGGACCATGATGGGGAGCCAGAGACACCCTGGAGACATTATGTGAGAAATATTCTGACCTTCAGGCCTTGTAGCATTGTCTCTGGTCAAGCACTGTAGCTTCGACCATTTTCTGTGAGAGAAGGTAGATGTTTTTCTGCCTTTTAAAGACCAGGAAAGGGAGGCCCAGAGAGGTTGCTTTGCTTGTCTGAGGCCACACAGCAAAGGGGAACAAGAGACACAGGTGAGGAGCAAGCCAAGCTCTCTGACACTAACACAGGCTGGAGGGGAAAGGCCTTGAACGCAGACCCCTCCTCTGCTGCTGGCCCAGTGAAGCGACCTAGGAGGGCCCAAGTGGCCCCTCTCTCTGCTGTGGCTCCCCCAGGCAAAGCCCTTCCTGTGGGCTGTGCAAGCCAAGAGGCCTGCATAGCCGTCCTGGGGGTGCCAGGATTATGAGGTAGGAGGGTGAAAGTGTCACCCCACCTGTAATGTGCTGTTATCATCTGCCAAGGGTACAACCCCAGTAGAGCTGACAGAGACCAAAGGAGGCCAGAGCAGGCACAGGACCTCCTGGGCCATGTTCATCTGTGTCAAGCAAAGAGGCTTGGAAGTCAGCAAGGCCAGGGAAGTTCAGGACCCCACCCCCGCCAGGGAGGAGGGCAGGAAGAAGGCCCAGCTCTCCTGAGCATCTTTGGGGCGGGATAAGTGTGGACCCTAGCTCTGCTGCTTCCTGTAAAAACAGGAAGTTTCAGGGCAGTGGTGGTGTGGGGGTATGGGGAGCTGTTCTAAACGAACCCAAAGTTGGCAAGTCACCCAGTGAGGCTCTGGACACCAAACCATGCAGAAGCTCCAGGTCTGTATTGGTCTGGAGACCCCAGGCCCTGACCAGCCACTACCTCCAAATCCAGCCCCTCTCTTGCTACTCAATGCCTTCCCCCGGCAGCCTTGGGAAGGTTGTGTTTATGGGGGCTTAGAGCTTGGGAGTCCGGGGACCTGGTCTGTACTAACTGCAACCTTATGGAGTGGCCAAAGAAGAATGATGTCATGATTGTCAACCCTTGGCCCATTGCAGGCACTTCCCCATCCCAGGACCGGGTGCTCAGAATTAGTCCTTGGAAATAGCTGTAAATACTTTTGCAGGGCCTGGCGTCCGGGCCTGAGGTCATATCCAGAGCAAAGCAGACTTCCTTGCACTGAAATTTTATCATGAGGAAAGAAGGACTGGGAGCTGCACTTGAAAGCCTGCTGGAATTACTGGGCATTGGAGTAAATAAGGCTGGGGGGTCAGGGACTCTGGACCCCAGGCACACCTTTCTCCACTCTGCTCTTGTCCTCTCCTTTGCCCCCACCCCAGCTTCCTCCCCGGCCTCCAGGCCCCACTTCCCTTCCTTGCAAGGCAAAAAGAGCAACTGTCTCTCGGTGCATTTCTATTTCTGCACCTTCCGCTTCCTGGCCAGTGACTGGCCACTGTAGAAAGTTCTGGAATCCACAAGGCCATCTGGACCCAGGGCAGGATGTGGGGCCTCGGATTTCCTCCTCCCCAGCCATACTAGGGCCCTGGTGGGGCAGATCTGCGGGTCAGGGTGCCATGGCCAATGAGCGGCTGAAGGAGGACAGCTTGGCACCTCAGCCTGGCCGTGTCGCAGTGTCCCTGTGGCTGTCTGGCACGTAGCATTCGGGAAGGTGGAGCCTCTTCTTTCAGTTCTTAGCTGAGTAGTTCTGTGATATACATTATGTACCTACTGCCAGGTGCCATCTAGACTCTGGGGACAGCAAAAGGGGCAAACACACCTATTGTACTTTGTGCAACAACCCACAGTGGTCACCACGGCTCTTATAGTGGGAAAGGTCCCATGTGGTACCCAAATCCACAAAGCTAAGGAGAAGCTGGGTTCAACACAGGCCGGAAGCCAGATCTCTGCAGTTTACCAGCTCCTCGACAAAGCAGGTGAGTGTGTGTGAGAATGACAGAGGCAGAGAGGAGACAGAGAGAAGCCACAAGGAACAAAAGCACAGATGGAAAGAGTAACAGAGAGAGACAGAGACAAACCTGGAGCGTCAGGGACAGAGGAGAGAGATAGATGGAGACAGAGAGACAGAGCAGAAAGGGAAATGGGAGATGTCGTTACTGGAAGTGGGACTTGCAGAATGTGTTTGTGAGAAGTTTGGCATTCCTGGGCTTGGGTGTGCGTTAGTTCCACGCCTCCAGCCAGTCCCAGGGCGCAGGTGAGGTGGCTCAGGTGTGGTCAGGCACGGTGGGTTGGGTCACAGCAGGTGCTGTGCAGTTGGAGTTGAGTGAGGGCCACGCTGGGCCCAACTCTGCACCCTGGTCACAGTGGAGGAGACCCCAGCCTCACTCCCTAAGTCTCAGTGTTGTCTGTGGGAGGAACGGCTGGGTTCCCCTGGGCGGGGGCAAAGCTGGCCACGTGGTCCCATTGGTGCCGCCTGGCTGGCAGCCCACTCCAACGGCTGGGAGCGACTGGTGCTCCTGTCTGTCGGTACTCAGAGGACTCGCCGCTGCCCCTGCTCCGTCTCCCCACCTGCTCTCCTGGAAGTGGCTCCCAATTCATTTGTTGAATGTAAATGGAGTTATAGCTTTCGTGTGTTTAAAAATTAACTGCTTTGTAAAGCAGCTTTATTACGCTATGCAAAAGTAACGAGAGCTCATTGTAAAAAAAAAAAAAAATCATAGAATAAAAATACCTTGGAAGCCCACCCTCCAGAGATGTCCTTGAGTATTTCACCAGCTGTCCTCACATCATTTCTGCCCGGAAACACACAAAGGTGTGCACAGTCTGTTTAAAAGTGAGCCGTGTTTCTCTGCAACCCGCTTGCCCTGCAGACTGGTACAGCCAGACGTCAGTCATTGCAAATAGACACCATCAGCCCAGCTCCCCGCAGGATCCCACCTTCGGGTGGGTATATGGGAGTTTTGTCTGATGGGCTCAGCCTGGTTTCCGGTCTTCCTGATATGAACAACTGCTTGTGTAACAGCCTCCGGCCACACCTTTCCACAGTCACCTGAGCAACCCCAGGAGGCACCGTCCTGGAGAGGGGTCCTAGGTTAAAGGATCTGCAAATTAGCCAAGCGGGTCCCCAAAGAAGTGCTTATATAAGGGCCAGGGATTTAGCTCAGTGGTTCCAGCGCCTGTCTTGCAAGCACAAGGGCCCAGGTTCAGTCCCCCCGGTAACCACATACAATACTGGGTGTGGAGACTCATGCCCAGCAGCAATTGGTACCACACACCACAGTGCCAGGCGTGGTGGCTCACGCCTATAATCCCAGCACTCGGGAGGCAGAGGCAGGAGGATTGCTGTGATGAGTTTGAGGCTGAGCTCAGGGCCAGCCTGAACCACAAAGCGAGACCCTGTCTCAAACAAAAAAGAAGTGCTTATATATTTTTGAGAAAATCCACAGTGCTACAAGGACCTTGATTTTCACTAAAAATTGTTTTGTTTTCTTTAGCTGATTGTAGTAGTGATACCTCAAAGGAAGAAATCTAGCAAGTAGAAAAAAGGTAATGAAGAAAATGAAATGGACTTCCATGTTCCACCCCTGGATAATACATCCATCTAGCAACTCATCAATCCATCTATTTATCTGATTACCACATGTTTCATTAAATGTTGTATCGTAAGCCTACCAGTACATTGTGAAACAGCCTTTGAAAAGTTGATGAACGCAACCTTAGTGTAACTCGTGCTCATGATAAGAAACTCTGGAAATCTGAGGCAAGAGAAAGCTTGCATGAACCCAGTGTCCCTGCTTAGTGCTAGCCGGCGACACTCTTCTTGTTTGTCACGCGTATGCAGGTGTATTTCATTTTACATAATTAGGATCACGCTATTGTTCCAGTTCTGTCTCTGGCCTTTTCATCTAACATGATTGCTTCCCCTGTGACATTCAGTAGATTCTGGAAACATAATTTTGAATGGCTGAGTGGTATTTTATTGTACAGATTGCTTACAAATTATGTTTTTGCTGCTTGTGGCCTGTAGGTGGTACAGATAACGGCACGATGTGCATCCACGTACAGTTCTTCTCGGCGCTAATTCCTAGAAGCTCGATAGGAAGACGAACTACTGATTGCCAACCTGTCCTCCAGAAAGCTGGTAGCAATTTTATCCCAACCAGTACCACCACCAATATCGCGGGTAGGGGATTTTCTGCCCAAGATGACTTCAAATGGCCTTTTTTTTTTGCTTATTAGTGAGAATGAACACTTATGGAATTATTGGCCATTTGGATATTGCTTGTGGAAAACCTACATGTCTTTTAACCAGTAACCCAGTGGCTTATTGATCTTGGTAGTTTGTAGGAGCTTTCTGTATATTAAAAATATACCTATCTTTTAAAAAATGTTATGGTACTTTCTCCATATACTGGGAATTATCAGCTTATTATTTTTTTTAATACAAAAGATTTTGCACATGGCTAAGCACTTCCAGCTTCTCTGTAGTCAGTATCTTCTCTTCCTAGCCCAGCCCCTAGTCACTTGCACCTCTTTCCTGCAGGGGGGCCCGGATTCATCTCACTGTAAATGGAGGTTCCAGAGTAGAGAGAAACAGGCCAGCAAGAAGTGGTCTCCTGGGGGACACAAATGGTCCATTAGCCAGACCCACTGCAGAGCCCACCCCCAAGTCTGTAAGCAGAGGGGATACTTCTTCTTTTGGTATAGAGGTGGCCCAGCGCAGCAGACTGTGTAGACACTGTGTACTGGGAACCCAGAGGGCCCTGAGCCACCATGTGGACAGATCAGGCAGCAGGCTGCAAGGTACCCAGGCACGTCCTCCCCTGACACCAAAGGTGTGGGTTCATATGGATGGTATAACTAGAGGCCCCCCTTTTATGTTTTGGGGAGATGCTCAGGAGATTTTGACTACGTGACTAGGTGGCTGGGCTGGCAGAGGCAGGGAGGGTGAGTGGTCATGGGAATTTGGGTGGACCTGTGACCTCTTTCGTATCTAGAGTCAGAATAGTTCCAGGCGACACTTCTTCTAACTATCCTATAGTTCTACATTATGCAGTTTTCATTCATTCGTATACTAGAACTGAAGATTCAGGAATGGACAAACTTGGGAATCAGAGAAGAATCAATGGGTACAGAATCTAAGTCTGGCTGGAGGAAGGTATCAAAGCCTGCAGGGGACCCGGCAAGGTAGTACAAGCTGTGTTCTATGTGGGGAAGGGTGGGAGGGAAGCCTGTTAAACAGAAGCATTTGAGGAAGGGTCTGGCGGGTGTGGCCAAACCCCGACATTGTTTGGGAGTCCACATCCCAGGCCCTGTGGGCAGAGGCCCAGGAATTTATTCTGGAATCACTGATGAGGCTGCAACTTTGGCTTAATGGATTGCAGCCACCTTATTAATGTTTCCTTCCTTGTGTGTAGCAGATGGGTTCCAGGGTCCATGGGACCCCAGCTAAAGAACCGTGGTAGGGAAGAGTGGAAGAAGAGAGACAAGGCTAGGCCTCGGGGAAGGGAGAAACAGGTGTCTTGGCCTCCAGAGGTCCCCACCTTGCAGGTAGCATGCTTGTAAACACACAACTCTTAGCCCTGCCGAGAAGGTCCTGTGACCATAATGGACCAGTTCTTGGGTGTTGGGCGGTTTGAACTATGTCTAGTCATTCCTGAAAAGAACAAGTATTTTACCTCTACCCCACTCGGAGGCCCCAAAGTTCCTACGTACGTCCCTGAGGAGAGGTGACTGCCTGAGGAAGGTGCCTTCTACTGAAATGTGGCCCATCCCCTACAGGATGGCGAGATTCTGCATGGCGGGAGGACATGCTTGGGAGGGAGGACCTGGGAGCCTGAAGCAGGGCTGGGTGGCTCTCCCTCAGGAAAAGTCCCTTATCTCCCCCTCACAGGTGGCCACCACTCTATATTGGAAACAGTCGTGAGGGGACACAGAGCCCTCTGAGAGTCCCCAACCCCTCTAGGGGGAGCAGGAGACAGGGATTAAGAGGGACCAAGCTCATCTCAAAATCATCCGACAAGTCCTAGAAGAGCCGCCTGGGCCTGGTCATGGCGATCTGTGTGGGAGACAGCTTTCCATGGCCTGATCAATGGGACAGACATGTTTTCAATGGTGGCATTGGGTAAAGTCTAAGTTAGAGTAAAGTCCAAGTCTAGAGTAAAGATGTTTGCCAGGACAAAAATAACTAAAATCAGGAAGGAGAGTGGAAACAATACTACCAACCTCACGGAGAAGAAAGGGTTGTAAGATAAGTACTCTGAGCAGCTGAATACAAGCAAATTAGATAGCTTAGAAGAAGTGAACAAATGCCCTGAAATACACTTATTACCTAACCTAAACCAAGAATATAGGGAGATTTGATAGGCCTATAATTAGTAAGGAGACTGCATCAAAAATCAAATACCTCCCAACCAAGAAAAGCCTTGGACCCAATGGCTTTCTTGGTGAATTCTACCAAAAATATAAATAATTAACACAAATAGTACTCAAAATTGTCCAAAGAATTGAAGAAGACAGAATATTTTTTTATTCATCCTATGAGGCCGGTCAAATTCAGATAAAAGCATTATGAAAAAATAAACTACAGGGCCGGGAATTTAGCTCAGTGTTTCCGGCATCTTTCTTGCAAGTGCAAGTTACCGAGTTCAATCCTCTGGTAACAATATAGTGGGTGTGGAGACTCTTGCCCAGCAGCAATCAGCAGCACATACCACAGTGCCAGGCGTGGTGGCTCATGCCTATAATCCCAGCACTCAGGAGGCAGAGGCAGGAGGATTGCTGAGATGTGTGTTGAGGCTGAGCTCAGGGCCAGCCTGAACTACAAAGCAAGACCCTGTCTCAAAAATAAATAAATAAATAAATAAATAAATAAATAAATAAATAAACTACAGTATCTCTTATGAATACAGATATAAAAACACTTCATTAAACATAAGCAAATTGAGCCATGTATGGTAGACAGTACCTGTAATTCCAGAATAGAAGGTAGCTGAGGCAGAAAGATCCTAAGTTCAAGCCCAGCCTGAGAAACTTAGGAAATTAGTGAGACATATTCTTCAAATAAAAAATAAAGAAAGGGCTATAGTCATATCTCACTGTGAAGATCTTGGGCTCAATCACCCATACTTCAAAAAGAAAATTAAGAAAACAGCATATTAAAAATACTTCTTACCATGGCTAAGTGGTAAATAAGTGGCAGGTGCGTCAGCACATGAAAATCAACCAGTGTAATACCTCATAGCAACAGGATGAATGGCAGAGGTCCCACATGATTATCACAGTAGGAATAGAGAGGAATTCCTTAAATGACAAAGGATATTTACAGAAAATCCATAACTAGTATTATACTTCATGGTGCATGACTGAAAGCTTTTCCCACAGAGATTAAGAAAAAGATGAGGATTTCCACTTTCAACAATTCTCTCCGGCATTTTACTAGAAGTCCTAGCAAGAGCTACACAGCAATAATAGTCAAGATGCCCCCTTTCGATGGAGATTTGGAGGAGGCGTGTGACACCCCATAAAGAGCTCCCCCTGACTTCTAGAAGCTCCCAGCACTTGCTCTGAGGCATTAGCTCCCAGGCCTCCCTCTGCCAGCTGGAAACTTCCTCACCTCCCTGACTGTAGCATCCGGGAAAATGGGCTGCAATCCTAAAATAGACCAGCACAGCCACCCCACAGCTGTCCTTAGCACCCCTCAGAGGCCACACTCACAGGCTCCAAGCGCTGCCTCAGGCCCAGGGGAAGGAGCACATCACGTCCTGACGAAATCAGCTTAGGAAGGACCTCACTCAGGACAGCGGTTTCCCACAACTCTCCACAAGGACTGTGTTGAGCACACTCTCATGTAACCTTGGACGATCTTCAAGGCCACGCTGTAAGGGACTGGCTGTATTTGTCTTCAGTTCACCAACAAGGAAGCTCAGGCTCTGCTGGCTCACGGCGAAGCCGGCCTCAAGCTAGAGTAAATGGTGCCCATGGCTCTAGGCCCTTGTGCTACCCTGTCTTGCTAGCAGGAGATGCAGAGGCAGAGCCTAGAGAGGGCGCCTGGTCCAACCTGGGGCCCTGAGCCAGCAGGCTCCCAGGGGAGCTGTTTCAGCCACAGCCTGAAGGATTCTAAGGTGCAGTCAGGATGAGGAACAATCAGGCAGGGGGACCAGCCACCTGCCACCAGCCACCAGCCACATGCAGAGGCCTGGAAATAAAAAGGGTTTTCAGTGCCTGGGGAAAGTGGGAGGCAGCTTTATGGGGCTCAGGGCTCAGTAAGTGGGGACCCAGCATGAGAGAGAGAGAGGAGGCCACACTGGCGGAGCCTGCTGCCCTTCTGATCTTCTTCTTGCTGTGTGTGATGAGCTACTAATCATGTCACGGGGACCTAGAATGCTCTTAGGGTTTAGATGAACGATAACAGGGCAAATTTCTTTTATGTTCCCTAGATCGTGGTGGCAAACCTACGGCACGTGTGCCACAGCAAGCACGCAAAGTCCTCTCTGTTGGCACACCAGCCCAGTCACCCCAGTGTTGGATGACAGTTACTTTTTCTAAATTAAAACCTCAGTATTTAAGTTTAATTGCAGTGTTGGCATTTCACAATAAGCAAATGGGTTTTGGCTTGCAGTTGGACACTGTCTCTGAAGGTTTGCCACCACTGCCCCAGATAGCTTGTCCTTGTTTTCTGCCATGCCTTCTCTGCCTTGAGGAGTCCAGTAGGTACAGGTCTCCATCCCCCAAGCCCAGTCACCTATTCCTACGCAATAACCCATCCATCCACTTGTCCATCCATTCATCCTCTCATTCCTACACCACTCATTTAACCACATACTCATCTACCTTCTCACTCTGTTACCCATCTATCCACTCTCATCCACTCACCTGTCTACCTATCTGTGCACTAGTCCATTGTACATTGCCATAAAAAAATACCTAACTTTCCCAATCTAACTTCGTAAAGAGCAGAGGCTCATTTAGCTCCAGGGGATGATTCCAGCATTGACTGGGTTTCTCACGGTGTCCCAACAGCAGGTAGGTATGTAGAAGGAAGAGATCACATCCTGAAACCAGAGGCTAGAAAGTAACACAGGGCCAGGCCGAGTTGAAGGAGAGGTGCTCACCCTGCAGACAGGCCCATGCCAAGCACATGTATGCTCACATGCGTGCACACATGTTCATGAACTCCCACAGCCCCCCCTTGTCTAATACACCTAGTGCCACAGGCAAATCACAGGTGCGCAAACACGCCCACACACACACGCACGCATTTTCAGACGCCCACATGCACCTACATTGCCCCAAAGCAGCCTACCGTGGGGGGATTTTCCACATTTCTCACTGCTCACCAGTCACCAGTTGGAACTTGCTTAATTGCTACTAAAGAACTGCCCACATGGCTGCCTCCTGCCAGCGTGCAGGTGGCACCCTCAGCCCCTGCTGCCTGGTGACCAAACCCAGCCCTGGCCTCAGGAATGCCAGGCAGGGGGGAGAGGGGAAGTGCTTACACCCCATAATTTAAGTAGCTTGGCTCTGCCCATGCCATGCCCTCTGTGGGCCTGTGAAGAGCAGGCCTCCCCGCCCGCATGGTCCCTTTCCTGCCCTCACATCTCAGCCCTGCAGAGACACAGTCACGCTCTCCTCTCTCTCCACCTCCAGCCTCTGACCACTGCACACTGTCCTGCTCCATAAGGGGCTCTGCAGGCCCCAGGTCATCCACACCCACTGTCAGCTTGGTGGACCCTGAAGAGTCTCCTGACTGGCCTTGGTCTCCGGGAGCTGTGGGACCTTCAGCCTTAGGGGCCCTCAGAGGGGCTCACCACTCACCTGGCCAGCTGCCTCCACCCTCCTGCCCTTCCTAATGTCACCACTGACACCATTGCTAGTGTCCTTTCAAGCCACGACCAGCACTGGGGAAGATGGTTGGGGCCAAGCAGACCTGACTGGCTGAGAGGTGATCACACGGAGCTGCTGAGGCAGCCTTGTCGTGCTGACTAAGTGGTGTGGGACTCCATGAACACTCCCCTCCCAGACAGCAGGTCACCCTGTGATTAGCTGTCATTGCCTACAAAGGCTTCCCATCACCCACATGGAGGGACATATCATCCTCAGCTCTGCATGACCACACTCACCTTCTCACTGACACGGGTCCTTCTGGCAGCTGCTTGAATGTACTACCCCAGGACCTTTGCACAGGCGGTGCCCCCTGATTCCCTTCTCATCTCTAGATCTTGGCTCTAAAATCTTACCCTTGGGCACAGTCTTTTCTTACATCCCTCCCAGCCAAATCTACCTGCTTCAGCCCTTCATAGCTCCGCAATGGGATTTAACAAATCAGCACTTTATACTTGTTTACATTCTTTATTTAACATGTGATTAGTGTCTTTCTTCTCCATTTGAATTGTATTCCACATAATAAAGGGCTTTGCTGCTCTCATTCATCAGTGCTTCCCAGAATCCAGCATACAGATGGTGCTTGATAAATGGCTGTGATACAGGCCAAGGAAGGAGAAGGGATCAAATTCCTGCTAGAGATGGCAAGTCACGCTTTAGTGCTTATAAGGAGTGATTACAAATATGGTAAATACTTAAAAATTTAAAACTCATTACCATAAAAAACACATTGCTGCTGTCTTTCCCTTCTAACACACTCAACCCATTATCAACTGCTTTTTTGTTTGTTTGTTTGAGGCAGGGTCTCACTTGTAGTTCAGGTTGGCCCTGAGCTCACTATGTAGTTCAGGCGAGCTTCAGACTCACAGCAATCCTCCTGCGTCTGCCTCCCGAGTGCTGGGATTACAGGCGTGAGCCACCACGCCTGGCACTGTGGTATGTGGTACTGATTGCTGTTGGGCGTGAGTCTCCACGCCTGACATTGTTACATGTGGTTACCGGGAATGGAACCTGAGCACTTGCAAGGCAGGTGCCAGAACCACTGAGCTAAATCCCTGGCCCCCATCAGCTGCTTTTAGAAGTGGCTCCAGAGGTGGTTTTCAGTCCTGAGTACCTTCAGTTACCTTGTTACGGTTGCCTCAGTGGCCTGAATCCATTAAAAATGTTTCCTTTGTGTGGTCATTTTGGCTTTAGGGAAGAATCAGAAGAGGCCCGGTGACCACTGGGTGAGTTCACCGAGTGAGGACAGGCAGGTTGCTCCTATGAGCTGAGTCCTCTCGCAGCGGCGGGCAGCAGTCTTGCCCAGCTTTTGACCATATCTCATAAAGACACAAAAAAAGGACTTCCAGAACCACTTCAGACAGTGGCAGGAATGATGGCATGAGTGTGTTTGAATCAAAGGGGAGTATTTTTTTTTTTTTTTTTTTTTTTTTGAGACAGGGTCTCGCTTTGTAGTTCAGGCTGGCCCTGAGCTCAGCCTCAAACTCACATCACAGCAACCCTCCTGCCTCTGCCTCCCGAGTGCTGGGATTACAGGCGTGAGCCACCACACCCGGCACTGTGATATGTGGTACTGGTTGCTGCTGGGCATGAGTCTCCACACCCAGTATTGTATGTGTTTACCGGGGATCGAACCCCGGTCCTTGAGCTTGCAAGACAGGCGCCGGAACCATTGGGGAGTATTTTGAGGGAGGTTAATAGCTATGTGACTTTTACTATAATAAGTTTTAACAATTTAAACCCATGCTGTATTTTTCAGTCAGGCCACTCGTGCTTCTCCAGCACTTTGTGTTATTTTTCTCTCTGTCAGAGTATCTGGTGGCAGAAGGGCTGCAGAGGTGCAGACAGGGTCCCTGTGCCATCCAGAACCCTCCGCAGTGCCCAGCCCCCCCGCCACAGGCCTCCTGCCGTTGGTCCTGGGACCCCTGCCCTCCCTCATGGCTGCTGCCATTAGCTTGTGCTGGCCTTTGCCTGCAGGCTGGGAGTGAGTCCTGTCTCTCTCCCTTACGCCCTGCAGGAGGCTCAGCGCCCCGAGACACTGGCCATCCTGATCCTACACACAGTGCCCAGCCACACCAGGCCACTCAGCTGCCACCCAGAGCCCAGAGCTCGGCAGCTCCAGCGGCAGACATCATTGTTCTGCATCCTGAGGGCTGCCCGTCCCAGACTCAGGAGTTGCAAGGTCAGCTCCTCCTGAGGCCGCTCTCCAGGTGGCGGCACCTCCCTGTGTCCTTGGTGAGTCTATGTCCTGCTCACCTTTTATGAGGCCATGGTCCTATGTTCTGGGCCGCTGTGGGGACTTCATTTTACCTTAACCCCCTGCTGAGCAGCTTATGTCTAAAGATTGGGGGAAGAGGTTAGATCTCCACATGAATTCCAGGATGGCACAGCTGGGTCTATTAGTGGCATTTTGGGGCCACTGTGGGGCCAGGGGTCACCTCTCTCTCATTCCAATACTGTCTCCCACCACAGCCTTCATCATCCACCCCAAGCGCTCTGCTCAGGCACCCTGATGGCCCAGGTGGTGTTTGACCCCAATTCAGACCAGGACCCAGAGAGCAGAGACAATGCTGCACTTTTCTGTGGGTCACTGAGAAGAGACGGCGCAGGCCACCCAGGAGAACACCCCACCAGGGATGTGGGGACCTGCTCTAAGCCCAGCCAGTCTCCATGTTGCTCTGTACCTCTGTCTCCCTGCGCTGCTCTGCTGCTGTCCCCTGTGGTGAGGCTTGGGGGGATGTTGGTGGCAAGATTCAATGCTGCTCCTATTCAGGGAACCCTGCCCCATGGAGCCCCCAAATAAAACCATGAGGCGACACTAAGGGACGTCAGAGGAGGCCTGTCCTTGACCTCAGGCTGACATTCTGATTCTCCTCCCACTTTTTCCTCCTTCCCAGATGCCCTCATCTCCACCCCATAGCCAGGAGCCTACTGTGCCCTCCACCAGCTGCCTCCTACACCGATAGGGATCTGTCACCCCTGGGGTGACTGGAGGTCTGGGGACGGATTGTCTTTGGAAGGGACCTGGGTCCCAGCAGCACAGGGGTCTTGGGAATGAGGCTGAGCTCAGAGATGGAGTGAGATCTAACCATCAAGACCCGTGAACGAGGGAGGAAACACCCATCAGGGTGATGGCAGGGCAGGGCTGGGGCTCACAGGGCAAGCTATGTATGGGACTCCTCCCACCTGACCAGGCCTCGTGTGGGAAGAGAGGCCTGGAGAGGGACAGGAATTTGTCCAGGTTACACAGCACACAATGGAGACTGACGCTCACCTTCTTCTCCCTCATGCTCCTAGTCTACCTTCACCTCCTCTAGTCTTCCCATCAGCTTCCACAGCAAAATGCCCAGACCCCAAGTGATACTTCGTGACTTCCTCCCATCTCTCACCTGTATTACCTCCAGCTATCGCCTGACAGTCCCTTCATGCCCTTCCTGGTCAGTGTGTGGCTACTGAGAGTCACGCTGCCTGTTCTCGAGCCTTGTACAAATGGAGTCATGCGGGCCATTCTCTCTGGTTCTGGATTCTTCTACACCACATCACTTTTTGTACCTCCTCCTCATCTTCATCGTCATGCGCAACCGTGGCTTCTCCCTTTCCTTGCTGAGTCATAGACCCTGGTATGGATCCATCACCTGCTTGGGGAGGTACATGGCCCCAAGGGCCATGAGGAATATGACCATGAGGAGCTTGTGTGGATGAGGGCAGTTTTATGGGGAGGTTTGGCCTAGTTTCCCTGGGTGAGGCTCTGGAGGGTCTGCAGGTCACAAAAGAAAGCAAGGCTAACCCTTGTAGGATGTGTGATTTAAATGCCTATCAAACTATTAAGTGAAATAACTCAGACACACACACTTAAATGTCACGTGGCTTCTCTTATACAAAAAACTCAAGGTGTAAATAATTTAAAGAGCCAAGTCAAAGACAGATAATAGGAAACAGGAAACTAGATCTTCAGCAAATGGGAAGGGGACCGAGAGATGAATGGATGGGGAGGAAAGGGAGGGGAAGGAGAAGTAAAGAATGAAGCTGTGTTCTGTACATGTACCAACTCTCCGCGAGGAATGTAATCACTATGTACTGCAAACACGTAGTCATAAAAATTTTTAAAAAATTTTAAAAAAGATAATAGTAGGCTTTATAGGATTAGAATAACCATACTAGATATTTTGAATAAAAAAGAAAGAAAGAAAGAAAATTACTGTGGAAATTGCGATGGTTTACAGAAGCAGCAAGAGGCACAGGAGGAACTCTGGGAAACTTCCTGGCTCTAGGGTTGATGGAAGCGAAATCCTGGAGCTGTTTCACCTGTGAGTGTTTCCATAAATCCACCAGCACTGATGTGTAGCTGGAGACTTTGGGACCTGCTGTCCCCTGGAGCCCTGGGCCTGGAGGGGTCCCAGCGTCTCACACACTCAGTGTGGTTGCTGCCTCCCTGCTGAGGGGTCCTGGAGGGCCATATTCTACATGCTAGGACTAAATGCCGTCTAATGGGGAGCCCTGCCAGAGCGAGGACTCCTCTCCTGTGGGCCAGGAGGCCAAAGCCTGCCTCAGTTTTTCTACCCAGACCTCAGGCTCCTGCTCATCTGTCCCAGTGTTTCCCACCTGCTGGTCCAGGCTAGTGGTTACCCAGGCTCCCACGGGGCCTGGTGTGTGTGGTAACGGTGGAGGTTGTGTGTGTATAAGCACACACTCACTGAAGACTGCTCCCTCAAGACCCCAGCAAGTGCTGTGACCCTGGTCAGGTGCCAGAAACCCCCCACCCACAGCCAATGGCCTCTCCTATGCAGCCTGGGACTTCAGGCTACCCTGGGCACCTGTGGCTCCATAGTGTTTTAAAAGCAGTGTAAAGCTGAGTATGTGTATACAGTGTAATTCCAGCACTGGAAGGCTGAGGCAGGAGGACTGCAACTTCAGGTCCAGCCTGGGCATCTCAGCAGCTTAATGAGACCCTATCTCAACAAAACAAAACAAAACAAAACAAAACAAAACAAAAAATTTTAAAGGGCTGGGGATGTAGCTCAGTGCAGAGGAGTCGGGTTCAATTCTCAGTAGCACAAGAGAAAAAAGGAAAGCAGTGTAACTAAGAACCAAGACAGTGCTGTCAAAGGCCGCTCCTCAAAAGACGTTGATTTCCCTCAACGTGCCTTCCAGAGACTGTGGCTCCAATGCTGCAGATGAATAAGCCGGGCTGTGGCAGCCCTGCGGGTGCATGAAGCCTCCACCGAATTGCTTTGTGTGGCCCGACCTCAGCTGCTGAGCTGGGACCTTGGCCCCCCAACAATGCCCAGCCAGCCCGGGTGGCACCGCACAGTCCCACTTGAAAAGGCCTTTCGCCGGGCTGTCTTTTAAGAGGGGACAATTGGCAGGAGGCCTGGCGCTTATTCATGCAGAACAGCAAGGAAAAGTGCTCGCGGCCAGTGTCAGGGTGGGCACTGCCCAGAGCAAGGGGCCCTTGCGGGGGTGGAGGGGGTGGCCCGTTGCTAGGAGACAGTCCACCAGGCATCTGCCTGCGGCCTCTGGGGGCTCCCTCTGGCTCTGACCTAGCCCCTTTTGGTCCCTGGATGTTTGTCAGCCACTAAGCATGTCCGCAGTGAGCTGGAGCCACAAGAGCCACACAAGCCCTATCTCTGTGCCTCAGATACCAGGCGACACAGAATATTCCCAGCCTTCCCTGCCACTCTCAGATGGATCCCTATGGCATATTTCCCTCTACTTTCTGTATGCCCGGCCCTCCCAGTCTGCAGCAGTTTTCTCCCAATCTGGGGAATCTTGCAGACAACACACTGTTCCTATTTGTCTCCAACATGCACCCCCCTTTCCCTCCTGTCTTCCTTTGAAGTTTGCTTCCTGCTCCTGCCACCCCCACACAGAAGGAGGTGAGGGGTAGGAAGGGAGGTACAAACCCTGGGTCATGCCCAGACCAGACTCTGGGCAGGACCTGGTGTTTGAAGTAGACAGTGTTGTCTCTGCCCAAGTGGAGCTGTAGCCCAGCACTGTGGACACCTGGCTCCCCTAGCTTCCGGTCCTGGGGGCACGACAGACCCACATTCCACTCTCAGGGATGCCCGTGACTTTGGGGCCTGGCGGCCAGAATACACCGTGACACGCCTGAGACAGGACACCACCTTGACTCTGTCCTTAGCCTGAGTTCCTGGTTGTTTGCCAGCCTGCTGCCAAGGCCACCTTCCACCACCTGGTCCTGGCTCTTCCACCTCCAGCTTCTCAGCACCTGTTCTATGGCCCCTTCTTTGCACATCAGCCTCACAATCCAGGTCACTGGCTGTAGGGTTCCCAGGAGTGTGGGAGAGGCCAGGATGAGATAGATCACTTCCCAGCCACCCCAGACTCAGCAGGACAGCTCGGCGTGGACAACCAGGCCACCTGACCCACGCCAGTTTCCCATAGAGGAGGGCAGTCGTGGAGGACAAACCTTATAGGCTTTGGAAATAGGAGACAGAGGCCGGGCCAGCGTGGCCGTTACTCTCTGCAGTTCTGGACAAATACTTTCCCTCTGGCCTTAGTTTCCCTTGAGGAAAGTGCTTTGCCAAATCTGCTGTTGCTGAGCTCATTAGAGGGTGAGGGGGTGGTGGGTGTGGCCCTTACCACTTTCTGCCCCAGCAAATTGTGCAAAGGAGGTACAAGAACATTGACCTGTTGCATCCAATTGAATTGTAGACCCTGGAGGCAGCAAGTGAGGGGAAGGAACAGCAGCTCCTGGGAGCTGGTTACTAGGTGCTCAGGAAATTTGCCAGTGGCTACTTGTCATGGCCATTACTAAAAAGTAAATCATTCAAAGTTACAGTTACATAAACTAGATTCAACTCAATGGAGTAAGTGCTCAAAACCCATCACTTCCTAGTTATTTGCTGTGTCCTACTATTATCTATACTCTGAGGTCACTTGGTCTCCGGTGTCTACGTGGTAGAGACACATCCAGCAGCATAAAATTGTTCTGTGACTTCCCAGCTCCTTAGTGGTCTTCGTGGCTTGTGACTGGCCATCAAGGGAGTATTTACATAACAGAAATCAGCAAGTCTTGACTGATTGTTTCATTGACTGTCTAGACTCAGGGAAGTGCTGGGAGAAAATGTTAGCAATGCAGATTAACTTGAAAGTATATCGTTCTGTAGCTGTTACACTGTGAACAGCATGGACGATTGAGAACAATTTCTTCCAGTATTTAAGGGTTGTTACTCAATTCGGCTAAGAAGTATTTCCCATTGTTGACCAGTGAGTCAAGTTCTGATGTTACGTCTCTGTTCGTTTATATTTAGGTGTTACTTTTGGTGGCAAATGAAAATGTCAATCAGCAGAATTACCTTTGTCCATAAATTACATCGGTAGGTTGGCTACAGAGACAGAGTCTGGCAAACTCAACAGAAAGTCAGAGAGAAGCAGCGGGCTGTGTGGAATTTACAATAGAGTGTGGTGTGTCCCACTATAATTTGGGCCTTGGCCCTGGGCTTCGGGTAGGGCTTCCCAGCAGAACAGGGCATGAACCGGAAGGGGGAACCAGGCAGAAATGTAACTTAGGCTTTGGAAAGTGACAGACCCGGGCACACAGCTCTGCGACCTCTGGCCAGCCAGCCATCTGCTCGTGACCAGTTCCCAGATCAAGAAACTAAATAGCCCCAGCTCTTCCAACAGCCCTTTCCAGTGGAAAATGTCCTTCTCAAACCCGACGGGTGGGTTTTCCTGAGTTTAATTTAACAACTGTCCTTCCTATGTGTCTGGCTTCCTCCACTTAAGCCTGGGTCAGAGAGACTCAGCCATCTTGTGGTGTGCAGTGTCAAGTATTTTCCTACCGCCCAGGGTTTAACTGTGTAAAAGCACTATGGCTTGAGTCCACCTTGTGCTAATGGACAGTTGGGGCGTTTCTGCTCTGGGGAGTGTCCACAAATTACACACATAGGAGCAGGACTGCCGAGTTCAGGGAGATGTATCCTCTGCTCAGCTTTAGAAGACCCTGTGATGTTGTGTTCCAGGTTTTGCACAGATGCACAGCCCATCAGCAGAGTACCTGTTGTGGACTTGGACCCACTTGTTGAAAAAGTCCTGCCCTGGCACCTTTTTGTTGTACGTGGCTCTGTGTGTTGGCAGCCTTCAGTGTCCTTGGACCACTTACTTCCTGGATCAGTGCTATCAGGTGTGAATTGCTCTTGTCTGGGGATCTGGATCGGCCGCCTGTGTTGTCCTCCATCAAGATGAGTTGGCTGCTCTTGGCCTTCTGCAATTTCCCACGAATTTTGGAATCCATTTGTCAGTGTCCAGCAAGAGAGACCTTGCCAGGAAAATATGGAACTGAGGCAAAGCGTGTTCCAGGAAGAGGATATCACCTCATCCAGTTGTTTTTCTGTACATTTAGCCCCTTCTCTGTTCTGTGCACTGGGGATTCATGCCCAGGTACTTTCACCCTGGCCACAGTCCTGGAGGGGAGACCTCATTCTAGTTGCATGTCACTGATGAGGAACTTGAGGTGAGAGGAGAACATGTATGTGCAGAGTGAGTGTCCCCACACGTTCGTTCATTTGTTCATTTGTCCCTCCACAAACATCATGGAGCATCTCCCATGCTCCAGGCACTGTGTTAAGTGCTGGGACTCCAACTGCCACCACACTCTTCCCTAACCCCTGCGTCTACCCAAGGTGCCACAGGATGCATAGACACGTCTGGGATGGAGAAGAGGAGGACACTGTGAGCTGGAAGAAGAGCATATGCAAAGACTCCGGGGATGTGAGAATCTGGTGCCTTTGGGAGCCAGGTGAGTTCTTACAACCTCTGCAGAAGGAGAAGGGCACAATGGGTGTGGAGGGTCTGATGCTGGGTAAGGAACCGTGCTCTGCCAGGACTTGGCAGGGACTCTTGAAGGCCTCAGGGAGGGACCACGAGACTGGAAGGAAAGGAGAAAGACGAGAGTTCAGATAAGGGCCAGTCCTGTCCTGTTGAGAGGAATAAATGGGGGTGGGGAGAGAGATCAAGGATGCAGCAGACACAGGGTGAAACAGGGGCCAGAGCATGGAAGCAAGGATCAGGGTTTGGGAAGCAGAGGAGACTGAGGATAAGAGACGAGCAGGAGATTCTGTGGGCTCCAGGCGTGGAGGCTGCAGAAGCGGCAGCATCCTGGTCAGAGCCCAGGGCCAGTGGAGAGTCTCTGCCCTGCACGGGGAGGGCTGGACACCACCCTCCCCAGCTCCTGGCTGATGTGCTTGGTGACCATGGAGCTTCCCCCCACAGCAGGTACCTCATGAGCTATGAATGAATGAGAATTTCTACTCTCAAGCCATGTTCATTTCCAAAACGCTTTATTATTTCATGTGATTCAGAACCTTGGCCACATGGCCAGGACCCTCCCATATGGCCAGGTCCTCCTTTGTGTCCCCCACATGTGTCGTATACAGATAACTTTCCAAAAAGGCATTCTCACTGTGCAGAGGTCATTCCCACGCCTGCTGCTCAGATGGCCAGGATAGGTAGAGGCTGGCTCTGGGGTCCACCGCCATGCTCCTCTTCATGGCCATGGGCACCGTGGCCAGAGTGGACATACCACCGTTCTGGTCACCAGCTTCCCAGCTTCTGGTCAGACTGAGCATGTGCTGCTGGCAAGTTGAAGGCCCAGCATGGTTCATGCCAGGTCACCATGGTCCTGACATCCCTCCTCATTTGGAAGCATGGCACCGCTTTTTCACAGCACTGGGTCCGGCCTGTGACCTGGCAGTGTTGCCGGCTACCTCCTCCTGCCAGGGCGCCAGGCTGTTCCTCCCCTGGCGCTACTCATCCCTTCTACAGCACAATCACTCCAGTACATGCCAGGAAGCGCACAAATCAAGGACAGGAAGAGAGAGAGCAGTTAGAACTTTCCTGGTGAAAACACAGGCCTATTTTAGCACCGACGTCAGGGTCCTGCACGCCGTTGCCAGTACAGAGGAAAGTGCGAGCCAACAGGTCTCAGTGAGAGCTCTGAAACTGTCCCTGCATGAACCCACCACCATGGTCCCCTACACGGGAGCCTCGGTCAGGAGGGTGCGAGAAGTAAAAGCTACACCTCTGAGCTCAGCCCAACAGCTTTGAGAAAATCTGTGCTAGCCTATACTTCAGCTTCCCCCTTTGAGCTAGAATCCTGAGTGCCTGCCTGTCAGGTTGGTGTTGCTTGGGTGGAGTAGCTGGGATGAAGCCAGGGCAACCCCTTTTCTAGTACCAGTTTTAAGTATGTGCTCATTAACCCATAGCTTTGTATTTGAGGATTAAATACAAACTGAACTCATTCTGTAGAACCCCTCGTGCCTCACCCCACCTTTGGGGGCTGTTCCGGAAGGAACAGACTGGAGCCTCAAGTCGCTTGGCATGAGTGCCCCCAGGGAGTGTCTGAGGCAAAACCCACTGGCTGGTCCTGAGGAAGCCACTGTTAAGAATGAATAGGCTTCTGCCTTCCCAATCCCTGCAGGACAAAGACTCGCAGACCTAGGACCCAGGGATCTTCCACTGTTCAACTGTAGCAGGCCCTGGCCAGCTCCCTCTGGCCTGCTTCCGCCTCTCCATATGATTCCTTCCCAGCATGCTCAAGGAAAGGCTGCTGGTGGCTTCTCCCCAGTCTCAGTCCCACCTGGTAGCTCTGAGTGCAGTCCTGGGCCATGGGGCAGATGGTGCTTCTAGAGGGGCTTGGTGGTGAAGGATTCCATTCTGCAGACAACTGAGCCCTTGTTGGGTGGCCTTGGCTATATATCCTCTTCATCCTTGGTGGGTGGGGCTCTGCCTCTGGGGCTGGACCCTGTGGGTGTTGCTGTTCCATACTGGTGTGGGTCTTCCCCTCTGTCACCCACAGTTGAGTTTCCTCTGCACCCTGCCCTGGGTGTCACTTCCTGGGATAGTCTCAGGGACTAGGAATGAACAAAATGTTCAGAGTCTGCTGTTCTCAATTGACTCCGGGACTATCTACTGGGCTTTGGGGGCTCATGTCTACATCCTGCTATATGGGTGTCTGGTGGTGGTTTAGGATGGGCATAATTTGAGGCAACTGCAGGCCAAGAATCCAATCTCATAGGGCAATGGCTTGTGCTTGTGGTCACCGTAGCCCGTAAGCCCCTGTTTGAGCTCCAGATTCCAAGATGGCAGTGGAGCGTCTGTGGCCTGGCAATGGCCACACCTCCTTGGGTGGTTCTCCATGGGGCCTGAAGCTTGATGCCATCAGGCCAGAGCAGGCTGGAAGCCAGAACCTCCAGACACCCTGACTGGGTTGACCAGTGGGCAGGCCCAATACCACTCTTCCAAAAGCCCTGAATCCTGCTAGAGTGAGTGTCCACTCCTCCTGGCACTGAGAAGGTCACTTTGAGGGCCAAAGGGGTCCCAGGCTGGGAAGGTGTCTGAGAGTGTGTCCAGAAGCCTCATTCCTGCGAGCGGCCACTCTGGCCAGCCCCCCTGGGTGAGGCAGAGGCCAGAGCTTGTGGCCTTGTCCTACAGTCTGAGTGCGGTCTAGTCCCCTGGCTGACCGAGGTCAGTGCCCACACAGCCCCAAGTTCCAGGCAGAGCCCCCCTGGACTCCTCTGGGCTCTGGAAAGACAAACAAACAGCCTAGTGGTGAAAGCGTCTCTGCATCTCTGAGTCCAGACAGACTTGGTCAGGACAGAGAGCCCCCAAGTGGGTCACCGCTGTGGAGAACAAGCTGCCGTCTGTGTGCCGGGAGCTGCCCAGACACCCTTGGCCACCAGGACACCAGAGAGACAGATGGCATCTGTGCTCAGTGGCCTAGGCTCCTGAGCTGCAAAGCTGGCAGAGGCAAGAGAGCCTGGAGGAGGGCAGAGACCCCACTACATCTACACAACCCTGTCCATCTCTTTCCCTGGCGTCGGTGTCCTTACCATGAGGCAACGGTTGGGTTGTGAGGAGGAGCAGGTGACAGGGCATCCTGCCAGCCTCCCTAGTATAGGAAGTGAGGTGGGTCATCTCTGCTGAGATTCCAGCCTCTGTCGGCCAGGCCCGGTGGACCAGCCACCTCTGGTGAGTGTCAGACACGTGCTGCAGGCCGCTCCTGCGGTGTCCCCTTGCCGATCCCCACCCGCCCATGACACATTAGCCTTCATGATTATTACCACTTTACTGAGGGGAAATTGAGCCCTGTGGCAAAAACAGATGGGAAGCTGGTTTCTGGGCCGTGCTTTCCACCATGGCAATGTGCTGGAAAGGGCCAAGGAAGGCTCTGTCTACACAGTCTGATAATTTCTCCACATTGTGTTTTAACAGGAGAGAAGCAAAAGCTTTATATAATTTAGAAGAGAATTCATTTATTGAGTGTTGACTTTGTACTGGTCCAAAACTCTCTGCCTTCTATTCCTTTACTGTTTGCAAATCACCTCCAGCTCCATGAGCACCCCTAGCACCCCAGAAACCTCGGCACACTCAGCACCCCTCACATCCCCAACACCCTCTGCTTTGCCAGGCTCGTTATTCTCATCCCGGCTCACATTCCCTGGGCACCAGCTGGGTGCAGAGTGTGGGCCTCCAGCCTCCTGAGCAGTTGGTCCCATTTCATCTCTCTGCATTGCTGATTATGAGGGATTTTATGAAGTTTTGCAGAGGAGGAGAAAGAGACTGCACTCGGCCCACTGTGTCCATCAGACTTAAGAGAAGTTGGACAGGGAAGGACAGGATGGGTCAGTGGCAGTAAAGGTGGTGGCAGTGTGTTTCCACCCCCAGAGGAGGGGTCCTTTCAACACACTCTGTCCACGGTGACTAGCTTTGGCAGGTGGAGCTTGGAAGTACCAAGGGGTGAACACCAACCCTACGACATCTGTGACTTTGGCATAGTGGATCGGGTGCTCCTCACCACACTGTGAGCTCCCCTGTACCATCCCGGCTGCCAGAGTTGCCCGGCTCAGGCCTCTGCACATAGTGGGTGCTCAATTAATACAAGCCAGGGACCGGGCTCACCAGTGTGTGCCTCCCCTGCACCTGGGCTGCTAAAGGCCCAGCCTCTTGGGGAGAGGGGAGGCGTGGGCACAGATGGGATCCAGCCAAGGTGGGTATGTGCTCCCTAAGAGCCCCTTCACAGCACCTCGGAAGCTCCTTAGAGGTAAGGTAAGCACGGTTACCTCTGCAATGTGCAGGTGGAGAGGGTAAACCCAGTCCAGGCAGCAGGATCCCCAGACTTTGTGCTAAGGTGGTCATGTCCAAGCCACCTTTGCCCCAAGGTCCCTGGCATCCCAGCACTCAGGCTACTCCTCTTCCCCCCTGACACCCCCACTGACCTCTGTGAAGCACCGTGGCTGGGAGGAGCCTGGTAGCTAAAGCTATGTGTCTGATAGAAGCAGCTTGTTTTTGAATCCAGGGTTCTGTATGCTCTGTGTATTCTGTCCCTGGGATTCCCTGCCAGCAGGGAGTGGCAAAAGGAGCTCCCTGGCCTTGGTCCTGCTTGGGCACTCCCCTGTCATCCAGAAGCTCACCCAACAGTCAGTATCCTCTCTGGGAGCCACAGAAGGGAGTGGGAGCCTGCAGGGTGGGAGGCTGCTGCTTCTATAGGGTCACTGGCTTGTCCTGGCTTGCCTGGGACAGTGTCACTTCCTGGGACCCCCCTCGTGCCCCAAATGGGCTGCCTCCCAATCCTATGTTCTCTGAGAGGCTGGGCCCTGCTGGAGGGACAGTGATTTACCCTGGCACCAGATCCTACTTCAAATACCGGTAGCCTGTCTGCACAACCACTTTCCCTTTCTCTACACACACACACACGCACACACACACACACACACACACACACACACACACACACACACAGAGAGTATTCATTTCTCTCTGCAAGTATCTACACACATATATACACACGAATGCATGTACATGCACACATGCACACATGCATATAAATCTTCCCTCAGGACTCATTTGGTGCCGACTTGGAGTGTGCTGCCTCTTTACCCACAGACACTCGACTGCCTTTCTAAGAGAGGGGCAGTCCCTGAAACCAGGCATACAGAGCTGTCTCTATTTGCCCAGCACTCTGGGGTCTCCTCTTACCTTCACACTCTTCCCCAGGGCCCCAAGTCAAGGAGGGAAGAGTCAGAACTTGAACCTGGATCTGTCAGCAGGCACCAGGAGAAGGTGCCAGATCCTCCTCCTGAGTAGGGTGAAGTGCCTGGCACAGGGACAGCTGCAGAAGCCTGATGCCTAGGTGCCCTGATACGTGCCAGGCTGAGGGTACCACCTCTGTTTAGAAAACTGAGGGCAGAGAGCTTCCTGGGAATGGAGACCCCTCCTCCTGCCACCTAGGGCTCAGCCCATGCTTTTCTGGAGTGACCCCTACCCACACAATGTGTGGTTTCTGGGTGTGTCCCCCGTCCCGCCCTAGGAGTGCTGATTCTCCCTGCCTGCCCAGGGACACTATGAGCCCTGACAGCACCAAGCCACAGCCCCCAGCCTGGCCTCACCCTGAACCGTCCTCTCCCAAGGGTCTCTGGGAAAAGGCCGGGGCTGTGGGAGGTCCTGCAGGCCCAGGACCGCCACCGCCCTTTCCGCGTGGCCTCTGCAGGACATTACCTCATCTCTCATGGGGCAGCTCGGCCACTGGCCAGCAGATTGTGCTGGGAACGTGCTTCCTGCCCTCCAGCTCCAAGGGATAGTGGGTGGGAGCATGAAACAGCTGAGAGGTAGCGTCACCATCCATGGGGTCCCGGAGCTCAGCCGCTCCCTCTGCTTTCCTGGGTGGCCTAGGGCTGGCAGGGCTCTGCGACCCACAGGATCCACTTGCCCAGCAGGCCTAGGACAGGAACAGAGTACCACCTGTCCAGCAAGCCTAGGACAGGAACAGAGTCGGCTGAACACAGTGGCTCAGCCAGGCTGAGGAGCTCCTGGAAGCTAGTGGTGCACCAGGAGGAGTGGCAGTAGATAAGCAGTAGGTGCCCCAGCTGGGGAGAAGCCTCAGTGGCCTGAAGTGGCCTTGCCTGGGGCTGCTGAGGAGGAGGCCACGTGCCCAGGCCTGGCTTCCTCTGTGGTCATAAAATGTGGGCCTGGGTGGTGGCTGAGCAAACAGGTGACAGCTGGAGTTCCCATCCTTCCGGGGTACAGTCCCCAGCCACCCCCAGGGGCTACATGCACACTGTCTGTTGCGTGGCCTTGTGACTCTGCAGTGGGTGTGGGCCTGGGGGTCAAGTCCCGCCCTGCTCAGCCACTAACTTCCGGATGCCGACTGGCGAAGCGCCAGCAGAGTATCTGTTTCCTCCTGGGGAGTGGGGTGGGGACTGCAGGTCCACCATTGGTAGTGCCCTGTGATTCTTTCCTGTGGCCTCTGTGAGGAGCAGCATAGCCTCCCGGCTTCCACAGCAGGCCTTTACCCTCTCACTTCCTGGAGACTGGAGGTCAGGGATCCAGGGGTCGCAGGTTTGGTCCCTCCTGAGGTCTCACCCTGTGCCTTGCAGCTGGTGTCTTTCCTATGTCCTCACATCCTTGACCCCGTGTGTATGGCTGTGCCCTGATCTTTTCTTACAGGACCCCAGTCATTGCTTCTCAGTCTTTTATCTAAGATTGAGTGTAGGGCCCCAGGCCCTGAGCATAAGGGCCTAGCCTGAGGGTCATATTTTTAACATCATCATCTCTGTAAAGATTGTTCTGAGGAACTGGGACTAGGATTTCAGCTCGTAAATTTGGGGGCACATGACATTCCACTGTGGTCTCCAAGGAGGCAGAAGATAGTAGCACTTCCCTCATTCATTAACGACTCTGTGGATGCTCCCCAGTGCCGTCCAGTACCACAGGAGGAGGGTGCAGTATGAGCAGGATTTGGGGCCCTCACTCCATGCAACTCGCAGGCCGCCATGTTGGAGGGAAGAGCATAGAGACCAGAAAGCAGATAGTTTCATCTGGAGGCATGAGTCACCCCTAATCTCCTTCTTCCCTCACTGCTGGCATCTGATGTGTGAGTTTGGTGAACTTGCCTTTAGAAGCTTCTGGAACCTGGTCCTCCATGTGCTGGGCATGCTGGTCCCTGACGTCTGCTCTGTGGTACCCAGAAATTCCCAATCACGAGGCCTCTCACAGCGTTTGACCCTTTCCATGTCTTTCAGTTCTTTGAGGAGCAGAAGGAGGGTAGGCCCAATCTCCCTGTTTAACAAGTGGCAAAGATGGGGCCGCCCCAAACCCATGGACTCACAGACCATCACAGAATGATGAGAACCCTCCTTTCCTCTACTTCCTTCTTTACACTGTTTTCTAGCCAGTTGTACCCTGTGGCTCTGCCTCAACCCTCTGGCCCCCTCGTCTCTCACTGCACTGAGCCTGCTCTGCCTGTCCATGTCCTTCAGGGGCCTCGCTGGTCCCAGAACTTCAGGAGGAGACATGGAATCCTGAACATCAGTGGGAGCTGACCAGATACTGGAACTGAGGCTGCTTCATGGGCCGGGCTCAGTGACCCGGGTGGGTGGAGAGCTACACAGTGGACACAGCAAGATTGCAGGTTTTGGACCTCGGCCTGCACCCTGAGAGATACCTCAGACACAGCCACATTTCCCTTCACAGCAGGGAAACTGAGGCTCAAAGAAGGGACACTTCGCACCATGATCACCGGCAGAGCAGGCACTCGGGCCACATCTGCTATCCCCACACACAGCCTTTCTGCTTCCCTCTTGGAAGAGGCCTTCGAGAAGAGGATCACTGTGGGATCTTGTGGGATGCCTAGAAGTTCACCAACGGGGCCTGGGATTTAGCTCAGTGGTTCCGGTGCCTGCTTGCAAGCACAAGGACCTGGGTTCGATTTCCGGTAACCACATACAATACTGGGACGTGGAGACTCACCCCAGCAGCAACCAGTACCACATACCACAGTGCCGGGCATGGTGGCTCATGCCTGTAATCTCAGCACTCGGGAGGCAGAGGCAGGAGGATTGCTGTGATGTGAGTTTGAGGCTGAGCTCAGGGCCAGCCTGAACTACAAAGTGAGACCCTGTCTCAAAAAAAAAGAAGAAGAAGTTCACCAACGGCTAGCAAGAAAAGCACACAGGAATACCCAGGCAAGTGCTCGGGTGTTGGGGGTTCATCATGTCCCCTGTGTGCACATGCTACAGGCATGACCTGGAATCTTAATACGTGCCCTTATTTAGAACTGGCATCCCTGCACAGGTATGACAGGTGTCCTTATGAAAAGAGGGAATTGGGACACAGAGACAGACAAACATGATGAGAAGGTGGCCATGTATGGAAAGAGGGTCACAGTGACATGGCCACAGACCAAAAAATGCCCAAGGTGGACCGGAAGCCAGGAGGATAAAAGGAAGGAAGGATCCTTTGCTGCTGTTTCCAAGGCTCCTGGCCCTGCGGATGTCTTGATTTTATTCATCCAGCCTGCAGAGCTAAGAGACAATGGGCTTCTGTCCTTCTTAGCCACGAGTTGGGTGCTGTCCCTGCAGCCTCAGGACTGTCACATGACAGGTGACTTTGGCCCTGAGTTGAAGGCCAGGCAGCTGGTCCTCAGGGACTTTGGAGCACAGGGCTCTGCAGACTCCCTGAGCTCCCCCTGCCCTTTCAGGAGGCCACTTCTGCTTCCTGTCTGTCCCCCCAAAGGCTGGCCATGTGCACCCACTGGCTCATGCTCATCGCGATGGGACAACTACGACCTCCATCAGTGACCCTCTCCATGTCTCCTACTTCAGACTCTCAATGCAGCAGGCTGAGTAGCCACATGTCCCCACTAGGGCCAGTCAGGAGGTGGTCCCTGCGGCCCCCCTGTGGTTGGTCACATGTGAGACCCCGGATGATGAGGTAGTGCCTAGACCCCAGGGGAGGGTCCTTCCTGCCTCTCCCGATTCTGAAGGCCCAGGTGCTGTTGGCCTATGACTGTCATTCTGACCCATGCTTCCATCTTCAGTGACCTCCTCCTCATCTATCTTTGGTGTATCTTTCCTTGGTCCGTCTTTGTCCCTCTATCATTTTCTTAAAAGGACATCTGTCACCGGTTAAAGGTAATCAGAATGATGCTTCCTACCAAGCTCTGGAACTTAACCAAGGAGCCCTTTCTTCAAGGGGACCCTCAGGGACATGTCTCTCTGTAGAACACCACCACCCAGCTTATGCAGCACCAAACAAATTGTAAGATAAAGACTATGTCTAGAAAAATGAGAGAATCTTGACAAAAATAGAAATTGAGATGCTCAGCTCAGCATAGGATGCAAACTCAGTGTGTGTCATATGTCAGCCCTGCTCCTTCGCTTCCTCTACGATATCTTAGCAATCTGACAACAACAAGCATGGCAAGATTGCAGAGGACTGGGAACCAAGCTCCCCTGGGATAAAACAGCCAGTCCCTCCGAGGGCAGGGTAACCTTCCCTAAGGAATAGGACCTCTCTCATCCCAGGAGCTAGGGCTCCATTTCCAGACCAGACCATCCCCAGTTCTCCAGGCAGATGTCCAAGAAAGGCCACAGCATTTCTGGCTGCAAATCTGGAAAAATACTAAGAGTCCATCAGCTGGAGCAAAATGAGGGACAGGTACTGTTGTCGCATGATGAGATGCGGCGGGACAGTGAAGGGATGGGAAGGACGTGGCTGGCAGGGATGCTGGGATTCGGGAGGCCTGATTGCTAACTGTATTGTTCTACCCAGTGTCTCAGGACAGTCCCAGAGCAGAAGAAGGACGTGTGGGGACAAAGTGGTGGAACAGGATAGGGCCCTGCACCACGTGACTTCCTGATCAGCAGTGACAAGAGAAGGGATGTAGGCTCAGCCACGGCTGCCACCCTCCTCTACCTCTGTCATCCTCCAACCGGAAGAGGAGACGAGATGAAGTTGCAGGCAAATATGCATGATAATAGACTGAACGTATTAAAGAGACAGTTACAGAAAATGGCTTTATTTATTGTCTAGGGAGGGGTAAGACGTGAACAGATAAAGAGATATTGGGACGATAAACGGAAGTGTCAGGGCTGGAGGGGGGAGGCAGGACCCAGGGTTTTCAACTGCCTAGAACCAGTTCATCCCAGGTTTTATCTTACTTTTGGAGCACCAGGAACAGGTCTTGACAATTTTTTAGGCTGCTGTAACCCTGTGCATACCTTACCCCTTCGATGTTTGGGAGAATTGCAGGAAATCACTGTCAGTGAGGGCTAAGAACCAGGGTAGAGCTTGTCTTATCTTACACCACTGTGATGGGCATGTCTTGGGTGGGTTGTCCGGGTGTGAGCAGGAGCTGGTAGCTCTTCTAACAAATCTACACCTGAGGGGGGCCCTTGCGGAGGAGCAATTCAGTTACCTCCAACCTGCCTGGAGCAGTGACACACCTGGCTCCCTGTTCCTCTTGCTCTGACTCAAGACCCTGACTATCCCCACCCCCATACCCAAGCTCCTGTTTCCCTACACAGCTTTTGTGAAAAAATCAGCCTTTGTTGCATAGGGGATGGCAGACATGAAGAGGTGAATGAATAGATGGCATCTGTGCATGTGGTGTCTGTGTGTGTGTGTGTGTGTGTGTGTGTGTGTGTGTGTGTGTGTGATCACAGGGAACCTGGGACCCAGAGAAGAGGGAGTAAATTTTAACAGAGGCCTTAAACATTTAATCCAGGGATCTCTATGTTTCTCTCTCTGTATTCTACTAGCAGAGAAAACGTTTCAGCCCGCACCCCCCAATAAGACAGCCATTTATTTATCTTAATATGTGCACATGTACTTCTCACACCAATATGATATAAAGCATTAGAAAATACATGCAAATGTGGAAATGCGAAATCTTTCTAAAACAATTTTTATAAATCTACCAACTCAGTTTCTTTAAGGGTAAAGAGCTTGCGAGGTTTTCTATTTCCCGTCAGTCAGTTCTAGACATATGGTATTGTGACCCATTGGCCACTTTATCTACTTTTTCAAATTTATCAAGCATATCATTTTTCTTGGTATGTAATCTTTTTTAATATTCCCCAAGTTACTTGGCTACCCCTCCCTTCTTCATTTTTCTCTTCTTTATTTTGGTTTCTCCATTCCTAAGTTAACCCATAAAATAAAAATAAAAACAAACAAAACCAGTTA
This sequence comes from Petromus typicus, assembly GCA_004026965.1. NCBI lineage: Eukaryota > Metazoa > Chordata > Mammalia > Rodentia > Petromuridae > Petromus > Petromus typicus. The sequence continues at coordinate 34,195 of PVIR01012249.1, forward strand.
TTGTTTCTCTTCTCTCCTACTTTATTAAGATTGTCTCTGATTATTGTTATTTCCTTCCTTTTATTTTCACAAGGTTTTACTTATGTTTATTTTTCAGTGTGTTGGAATTGGTCACTTAGCTTTGTAAAAAAGTTAGCATTTCTCTTTTTTTCTAATGTAGGATCTTGTACTTTAATTTTTCTTTAAATGTCACTTTCAAACCACCCCACAAATGGCTGATATATTGGGTTTCATCATCTTTTAGTTATTAACCTCATATCATGTCCATGATCATCTCTTCTCACGTAGAAATGTGTCAGTCCTTTGAGTTATCATCCTCTGGGTGATTTCTAATTTAATTTCACTAGGAGCACAGAGTATGTTCTACATTATTCCACGCACTAGAAATTGATGGTCTTGCTCTGCGGCCTAGCCAGTATTCATGAACATCCCAACATCTTTGAATGAATAGAATGCTGTTCTTTAGTTCTCTGGGACAGGATACACTATGTCCATCAGCCTATAAGGGGCTCATTTATTTAACACCCATTTAGTGCTAACGATGAACCAGATGTTGTTTGAGTGGTTTATAAAGACTGAGTCATTTTGGGCCGGGGATTTAGCTCAGTGGTTCCAGCGCCTGTTTTGCAAGCACAAGGACCCTGGTTCGATCCCTGGTTAACCACACACAATACTGGGCGTGGAGACTCACACCCAGCAGCAATCAGTACCACATACCACAGTGCCGGGCGTGGTGGCTCACGCCTGTAATCCCAGCACTCAGGAGGCAGAGGCAGGAGGATTGCTGTGATGTGAGTTTGAGGCTGAGCTCAGGGCCAGCCTGAACTACAAAGCGAGACCCTGTCTCAAAAAAACCCCAAAAAACCAACTGAGTCATTTGATTCTGAGAGCCCTCCCAGGAGGGCCACAGAGTTATGGACAACATGTTGGAGATAAGGACACCAATGCGGAGAGGTTAAATAATTTTCTTGATCTCAAACAACCAGTAAGTGACAGAACTGGGGTTTGAATAAAGTATTTTAGTGGTGTTTGCCTTCTTAAACATGGCTTTATGTTCCGATTCTCCACATTATGTTCTTTTGTCTGTTTGTGTTCTTGCACTGTGGTCAATGAATAAAATGAAATTTAGTTGAACAATCTTAATTGGTTTCATTTTCAGTTTTGGAATTGGGCAACATGTAAGGTATATTAGTGTTAATGAGCCAAGAAGGATGAGTTGGTTTTATACACAGAAAAGAACTGAAGAGAGCAGAAACAGGGTGGGCATGGTGGTACACACCTGTGATATCATAGCTCTGGGAGGCTGAGGCAGGAGGGCTGGACGTTTAGCCCTAGTCTAGCAAACTTAGTAAGATTCTGTCTGAAAATAAAAATCTTTTGTAAGGGACAGTGTGTAATTCAGTGAGAAAGACAAGAAAGAAAGAAAGAGAGAGAGAGAGAGAGAGAGAGAGAGAGAGAGAAAGGAAGGAAGGAAGGAAGGAAGGAAAGAAAGAAAAGAAAGAAGAAAGAGAAAGAAAAGGAAGGAAGACGAGAGGGAGGGAGAAACATGGAAGGAAGGCGGAGACAAAATTTTAAGAAGCATGCTGATCCTTTTGTCCCTGTCCTCATCAGAGGAAACAATGACAGAACAATAAGAATAACTGACGGGTTAGCACTAGCTCCCTGAGGTGAGCTTTGTGTGGAAGGGTTAGGGCGGGAGGACTTCATTATCACCAGCAGAAACTGGCCTGTTGGGAAATTTGCCTGTTCTTTCTCCAATCCTCATTCTCATAAAGCTAAATAAACAACCAGATGACAAAGAACTTTAGCATGAGCAATTCAACCCTTACTGTGGCCCAGGGCAGCTTAGTCCAAATCAACAGCCTCCTGTGATTTTTAGTTAACGCTATCAAGACATTAAAATCAGACCATTTGAATATTACTCTACCATTGTGAATTTGTCTGCTTCTATGTTTTGTTTGTTTGTTTGTTTGTTTTGCGACAAGGCCTCGCTTTTGTAGTTCAGGCTGACCTGAGCTCGTTATGTAGCCCAGGCCAGCCTTGAACTCATAGCAATCCTCCTGCCTCTGTCTCCCAAATTCTGGGCTTACAGGTGTGAGCCACCACGCCCGGACTGTGGTGTGTGGTTACCAGAGATCAAGTTTAGGACCTTGTGCTTGCAAGGTAGTTGCCAAAGCCACTGAGTTAAATCCCCGGCCCCCTACTTTAGTTTTTTTTTTTAATTTTAAGTTTAAAATTGTTGCATTTCCCTGGCAACTAGTACCTGCCATCCTATAATTCTTTTCTGTTTTAAGAGTCATTTAGTTTGACATTAACACAACTACATTAGGTTCTCTTTGCTTGATTTTTGCTGGATATGCATTTACCATCCTTTAATTCCACCACCAGGTCCAAATGCAGACGTATCTTTTTTATACAACACTTGGCTGGAGTTTGTTTCTAATCAGTTCTTATTATAAGCTCTACATGTGTGATATCAATTAATATATATTTGTTGTAATCCATAGTATGATAGGGATAACTTCTACTATCATCATTTTGGGCTTCTTATTTTTGTCTTTTCCTTTATGTTGAATTTGTTTAATTTTATTATTCCTTTTTTACCTCTTAATGTGCTTGGACATTGTATAACATGCTTCTCATTTTTTGGAATTAATTTACTATTTTTAACATCCATATTTAACTTAATGTAAAATAAACACCCCATTCTGCTACTGAAGACCATGGGGACCTCAATGCTAAACTCTGAGGGATTCCCTCTGAGTCTATCTTTATTTTTAATCTAGTCTTGTTCTCACCTCTTTCATATGACATATTTCATTATAATCCTGCTGTCTTAGTGTCAATGTCCATTTACAAATAATCACACATTCACCAGACTCTTTCTGATTTCCATAGATTGATACTTTCGTAAGTGATAAATTCCATTCCACTCTGCAATAAGAACACTCAGCCCACTTCCATGGGATCTTGCAGTGAGGTTATCGACACTAGATGATGTCTAGAATTCATTCACTGTTCACACCTGAGGTTCACACCGGACTCTCAGTTCCCACCCCCACCCTACCCAGCCTCCACCGACCACCGCACTCTTCCTCTGTGAGTCTGAGCATGTTAGAAACTCCAGCACCTCGCCATCCAGTGTTTGTCCAGCACCTGGCTTTGCTGACTCCTCCTGATGTCCCCTCCTCTTCTCCTTCCTCTCCAAGACTTTGCCACAGCAGAAACCAGGGCACTGGTAGTGCTCCCCTTGTGTGTCCCTTCCCTGAGCCAACCTGTCCTGTCCGCATCCTGGTGACGTTAAAAGTCATTATTTCATGGAATTCTTTCTGTGTTCTAGTTGTTTACAACAGATGAACAAATTCTATTGTTTTCGCTAGTTTGATCAAAACAAAGATGTCCCAAACCATTGAGCTCCAATATAACCATAGAGTTCCACAAATTATGTTTGGATCATTCTGAAATGTATCTGTTTTTGTTTCCAGTGACTTGTCATTTCCTTAAATTTTCTTTATTCCTTCTTGTAGCTCCTTGAACATTTTAAATATGTAATTTTAAAGTCTCCACCTGAAAAATATCTGTCCCTTTAGGGTTTTAAACTCATCTATTGGGCCTGTTCCTCTACTGGACCACCAAGGCCTCTGGCTTTGTAATTTTTGACCATGAGCTCACTGTCCCAGGGCTTTGTGTATGGAAATCCCAGATGGTCCTAGAGTCAGCCAGGTGGGTACAGGGACCCATTCTCCTCGGCTCACTGTATTAGGTGCTGGGTTCCAGCACGTGACCAAAGCCTGTGCTTCAGTCTGAGGTCTGGACACAGCCTGGAACAGAGGGGCTCTGCCTTCCTTCCTGAGCCAATGGGGAGACTTCCTTTCTCTCTCCAGCTCCACATGGGGTCCACAGCCCCAACTGGGGCCTGGGTGGCTGGAGCCCCAGCTCTTGGTTGCTTCACAGCCACTGTGGAGCAACTTCACAGTCCCCCCGGCTCGGTTCCTCCTCTGCCTCTGCCGAGGAGGGATTTCCCTGGTTTCCCTGTGCCCTTCAGCCACACACTCACACGAACACCTGTTGTGACCTATACGACATTCTGAGCAGTGGTGGAGGAGGGGATGGAGCGAACAGGTACTGCTCTGTGGCCAGAAGCAGGAGTCGGCTCTTTACTCCTCCTTCTCTCTCGCTGGTGAGGTGCTGGTCACACCCCACATTTATGGAGGAGGAAGCTGCAACAGAAAATTTAAGTAACTTGCCCAAAGTCCATAGCCAGCAGGGTTAGAAGCAGCCAGGGCTGAACCCAGGTTCTGTCCCCCGGATGTACTGCTTCCAAGGCCCTGGAGTGCTGCCAGCCAAGGCTGCCAAGTAGAATAAAGGCTGTGGTGACATGCGGCCATGTCACCAGTATCAGAAAAGACACATCGCAGATTCTAGGGAGCTTTCTTAAAATATCGCATTTGGCTCCTGCAGTATTTGGTACCAACTAAAGAAAATATATCTGTTTTTAAGATGTCAGGTTGGATGGGAAAAGCTGTATATTTGTTGCACTCTTTCTGACAGCTGAACCTGGGAGATTTAGGTTGAACTTGAGACAGGGTGACACACTTCCCAGCATGCTTTGGAGCAGCATCTTAGCCTGGGGGCTGTAACCATCCTCCTGATGCAGAGCCAAGGTGATCACCATGGACCACCTGCCCCACCAGCCACTCACGTACCAGGTCACCGTCTTTGGTTCCGCTGCTGCCTTGGAGAGGTGGCTCTCTGATTGGCCTTGTCCCAAGCAGGGCTTTCCCAGGGGACCCCCGTGGATAATCGGGAACACTCTGCTGAGTAGGATGGAGGAGAAAGCCAGAGATATGGCGTGAGCACGGGAAAAGTCCACTGTCACCGGACAGAGCCAAAATGGCTCAGCCTCGGCCTGACATCAGCTCACTGCAGGATGGGGAGGGGCCAGCAACGAGCCTCCAGAAGGGCAGCCCCAGCTCCTGTCCACTGTGAGGTGCAGCCTTGCATGGTCTAGAGGCCTTGCCTCCAGCAGGAGGGCTGGGGCTGCTCCAGGGTCTGTGGGAATCATCAATCGCCACAGTCTTTAATGATAATCTTGTGTCTATTTGTGGACAAGAAAAGAACTGTGATCTGATTTTGAAGGAAAAAGGCACACGGCCACCTGTCTACAGTCTACTATCTGTCCTACAGTTCTCTTGTAGCAAAGTATGGTCAAGATATATAAAGAGGAAAGAGGAAAGGAAGGAAAGAAAGAGAGAGAAAAGGAAGTAAGGACTTACTACAATTTCAGAAAATTTTCTTAAAAGCCAAGTGGCATCTGTTCTTCATTTCTTCATGTATCCTGCTGCCTAAAAGTCAGATGTGATGTCTGGTGCTCCAGCAGCCATTTTGGGCCAAAAAAGGAAGGACCACATCTCCAGGATGACAGCTCAAGGAGTAAGGAGTCTCAATCTCTGTCCATTTCTTGACTTTCACATGAAAGAGAATCCAGTTTCTCTTATCTGTATCACTGCCACTTGGGGAATGTCTGCTACTCATAGCTGAACCTGACTCTGATGAATCAAATGGTCCTGCAGGACCACTAATCTGACTTCTGAGATTTCTGGGGATTTAGATTTTCTCTTATTGATGTTTTAGTTTATTTTACTTTTACACCTTAAACATTTATCTATCATTTATGTGACATTTAAAAATACACTTTAATTTTAAAGCAAGCATGAATGAAATCCAACTCTCCATGCTTAGTATGTGCCAGCCACGGGTCTGAAGACTTTATTTAGTTCTTGCAGTTGCCCTATGGGCCACGGTATCACCCCCATTTTAGAGAAAAGAAACTGAGGCACAAGGAGGTTGAGTCACATGCCTACAGCACTCAGCTGGTAGGCAGCAGCCCCCAAGGCAGCCTGGCCACAGAGTCCAGGAGGTGGGTCTCGGCCAGGCCGTGGCCCTGCCCTGCCCTTACTCCCCTTCTCCCTGAAGTCTTGCTTGGGCTTACACTTGGCTGTGGAGGCCGATAGCACCCAGTCTGTTCTGTAATCGTCTTGTGTCTGTTTTCGGTGCCTCCCAGACTGTGCACCGCATATAGAAGTGAACTTCTGGCACTGCCTCCTGGGATGGCCTCCTGTGACTCCAAGGGGGCCTGGTCAGGCCTGGGAGGGAAGAGGCTTCACATCCTGGAGCTGAGATGAGAGCTGAGTTACCTGTGTGGAGCGTGAGGAGGTGAGATCTGCTAGCCGGACACAGACAAGTGCAAAGGCACTGTGGCAGGAGAAAGTCACCAGGCAGCCCATCACCCTCTCTCTCCAGTTCCTCCCTCCACTTAAGAGGTCATGGCTCCCATCTTCCCTGAGCTGGAGACCACACCCCGCCCAGGTGCTTCTCCTTCCCAGGAAACCCCAACTGTGCTCCCGCCCAGGCAAGAGCTGCCGCAGTCCTTGATCCTCGGAGTCCTTCTGCACCCCAGAGCCCTTCCAGGCAGGGGCTGGGTGATCAGCCTCGTGGCTCATCGAGGAGATCCCTTGCTCTGTGAGAAGCAGGCATGAGGACCCCCTTCCCGAGAGGAGAAACTAAGGCCCTTGGGACTAGGTGAGGCACACAGCTCCAGCACAGGGGTTCTACCCCTCCGCTGTCACCCCAGGCCTGCAGTGAGGGTGGAAGTGATGCAGAGGGAGAGTTATTCAGGCCCACTCTGGCTTCACATGAGTATGTGCACGCAGACACACATTTTCTCTCTCTCTCTCTCTCTCACACACACACACACACACACACACACACACACACACGCACCCCATGCTGGTATCCTGTGGGCTCCTGGTTGGTACTGGCTGTGGATAGGTTGATGGTGGTCAACCAGCTTGCACTCATACCCATGTTCCCCACATGTATCCTCTTCTCTGGGGACCCTAGTTCCCCCTTTGCAGTATAGTCCTCTTGGCCTCACTTCCTGGGTGCTTGAGGAAGACAGATTGCCTGGTGTAGAAATAGCCTGGGTCTGAGTCCCCAGCCCAAGGCACAGCTCAGGGTACCTCTGCTTCTCTGCCCTGAAACTCTGGCCCAGCCCTTGGGGTCTGCACCTTTGGGGACTGCTAGGCTCCCCTCAGGGACCAGGGTCAAGTGCTGCTGCAGGCTGCTGGGTCAGCTCCCCTCCTTGACCCCAGGTCCCACAGGAGCAGAGAGCCAGAAGACTGCCAGCCCCTTTCCATCCAGCCTCCCAGTAGGCATCCCTGACTCCTGCCAAAAGATCTGAGGCTGAGCAGGGTGTAGGTATGAGCTGGGGCCTCTTTGGGAGCCAAAAACTCCTGGACTCTTGTTTTAAAAGGTCACTGACATCTGTAGCTCTCATCTTGCCCCTAGTTCAACCCTAGTATCAATTGCAGCTTCCTTCTAATAGGGGCTCTACCTTCTGAACTTCGGGCCCAGCCATTCTCCCTCTCAACCCTTCAGTGGCTCCCTATTGCCCTCAGGCTATGCCCTGTCCATTTCCACATTTGATGTTGCCACACAGCAGGGACTGGGTCCTACTCCGCTGCCGCAGAGGGCAGGGACAGGGCGTCTGGCCCACACATGGCCTTGCTGTGAAGATTCCACAATATGCAGACACCCACCAGCCCCAAGGGAGGGGAGCAAGGGGGCGAGACTCGAAGTCTGCTCCGGGCAGCAGTTTCAAAAGAGTTTGTTTTCTTTCACAACAGAATGTATCGAGCGTCTGCCAGCCAGTGAGCCAGGGCCAGGGCCCAGGGAAGCACTGTGGTGCTTGGTGTGCTGAGTCACATTCCTACTGGCCTGTCCTCAAAAGGGAGGCCTCTCCCAGCAGGGTCAGGCCTCCCACAGGGGTTTGGGCCCAGTCACACCAGCCGTGCTCCTAGACATATTCCAGCTCCATCCTCTCCACAGCCTCAGGGACCTTGGTCTGTGTCCCTCATTAACTTTCCCAGTGCCTGGGAAGCTGTTTCCTTTCTCCACAGATGAGGAAACTGAGGTTCATAGAGCCTGTTGCTGCTACTTATGGCCTGGTCTCTTTCTTTCCCCCCTTCCTTCTTCCCCCCTTTCTTTCCTCCCTCTTCTCCTTCTTCCCTCCCTCTTTCCTTCCTTCCTTTCTTCATTCCCTCTTCCATCCCTTCTCCCTCCTGCTTCCTCCTCCTCCCTATTCCACTCCCCAATACAGGATGCTCAGTTGGATACATGGCCTCCCAGCTAAAGAATCCATTTCCCAGAATGCAGTGCAACACATCATGGCAGAAAAGATGCTGTGACTGAGGAGATGGGAGCCAGAGCTATGATAACCTGGGCTACCTACTTGGCGTTTCCTGCAAAAAAATAGTTTAGAGATTGAAGCACTGTATTTTCTGACATTTATTACAAAACTGTATAAATAACTAACTAACCAACTGACTGACTAACTAACAAACTGGATAGCGTTTCCTAACAAACTGGCAGCTTCACTTCCCATCACTATGACAGCAGCCTCCATGTCTCCCTTGGGCTGATGAATGTGGAGAGCTCTCACCACTAGCTGTGGGAGCAGCACAGACTACCAGAGCATGGTGATTTGGTCACAACAGACTAGGCCTGGGCCAGAGCGGCTATCATAGCCTGAGAGGCTCAAGCTAGACCCAGCATGGGCTGGAGAGAGGCTGGCAAGGAGAGACTGGCCCTTTCTTAGGATCAAGGAGCTTGCCGAGGGCCAGGCTTCTCTCTGATGGCCCGGGCCATTTGCTAAGCCCCTCTCTGGAGGGTCTCTAGCCTGATACTTTCCACTCTGTGTGGGTTGATTCTGGGCAGCTTTCCTGAGGTGTCACTTCCACCCCTAATCCTGCACAGTCCTGGTCTCTAGTAAACTCAGAACTGTGCCCTCTCTGAAGTCAGTGTCAGAACACTCTCGTCCTCCCCAAACACTCATCCCTCTTGGCCATTACTCCTCACTCAGAGCCTGTACCCCACCCCAGCAGTCACCAACCTAAATGTCCCCTGACGGTTTGATGACCTGTAAGTGGAATTGTACTATACACAGACCCTGGTGGCTGGCTCTGTCCCCTGTGTCATGCTTGGAAACCACGCAGATCATAATGTGTGTCCCCAAGCATCACTTTCCAGTATAGACCCACATGTGTTTCACTTGTCACTGTGGATGCTTGCTTGGTCCCACTCTGACGACTGTGAGTGACACTCGGGTGAAAGCGGTTGGATGTACCCTGACTTTTGGGCAGGTCCCCAGGAGTGAAACTTCTGCTCATGCCATCTCTCTGTCCAGGCCTTTAGCTTCAGGTTGCCTGGCTCTTGAAGGCAGGTGAGCATCAGTGCGGCATAGTTCCCTCCAGTTCCAGCAAGTCCCCGCTCGCCAGGCTGGGCCAGGCCAGCCACAGCAGAGCATCCCCCTTTGCGGGGTCCTGCGATTCTCAGCTGGCCTGTAATAAGACCCACTGGACACAAAGCAGACTGGGAAGGGGCCGGAGCAGGGCAGGGAAGGAGAGAGGCGGGAAGGCCTGTGCTCCCTCCCCTGGTGCTGCGGGACCTCCCCTCCTCCTGTCTCGGTCCTGGCCTGGACACTGCAGATCTGCCCATAGCCTCAGCTCCCTGGACCTGAGTGACGGTGCAGCGTACAGCCTTCAGTTCTCTCGCCATGTGCAGAGGCTGTGTCTGGGCCGGAGCAGCCCAGGGGCCCCTGGACCTGTCCCCTGCTCCCTGGCCTGTTCCGAAGCAGGCTCCTGGCCACCCTCAGGTCACCCGCTTCTGTGATTCCAAGTGACCTTAGTCCTGCTGCACGGTTGGAAAGGACACCGGCCTGTGTGGGTGGCAGCTGGTATGTGGACCCAAGGTCTTCGGCACCTCTCAAAGGCCCGTGTGGCACCTGGACACTCCTGGTGGCCCTGCCCTGACCCTGGCCAGCCAGGGTTTGACCTCACCTGGGCCATCTGACTCAGTACCCATGAGGACCCTGGCTGGGGTGCAGGGAAAGTCTTCTCATGGCTTCACAGTCAAAGAAATCATGGCACTTGTGGGATGATTTGAACTCAGGCCCGGTGATGTCTCCTTCATAGGCCCTGACTAGCCTTCACCCCGGATGATCCATGAGGCTCTCAGCTGGGTCAGACCCCCTAGTCACACCACCACTCAGTCAGACCCCTGTGCCTAGAAGAGCCAGAGCTCCACAGAGGGCTCCCTGCCTCTGGGAACCTGTCCAGGGCCTGTCAGACTCTCCCTTACACCCCCAGCTCAATAGGTATGACCTGTATTAACGAGATGGCGGAGAAAGCTAGAGGGCTGCACAAGAATCAGCCCTGAGGAATTCCAGGAGCCCTGTGACCACAAGAATGGCACGAGCACAGGACGTGTCTTGATAGGCCCAGGGCAGGGCCTTGCAGACTCATGGGCCAGATCCTGGAAAGCAGCTGTCACTTTGGGCTCTGTGGTAACCTCAGGGTGGACAATACAGGAAGATAAGCCCAGGGCATAACAGAAAGGGACCCAGGAGGCAGCCATGGCCAATATGGGAAGGTAGCTTCCACTGTATCCTCCTACAGGGACCTTCGCTTCTCTTACCCAGAAACTCAAATCCAGATCAGAACCCAGTGGCTCCCTCCTCTCACCATGATGCCCCTGAGCAGCAGCTGGTCAGTGCCAGCCCAGTGGGCTAGGTGGTCTCTTGGCCTCACCATGGCTGGTCCTGCCAGCCCTGAATGGGTCTTGTCATCTCAATCTCCCCTTCACACAAGAGGAAGCTGCAGCTCACAGAGATGAGTGGCTGGAACGAGGTCACACAGCTTGTTTGTGGCAGAACCTGGGAGTTGAGTCAGGCCTGTGTGACTCAGGAAAATGTGTGGGGGCCACTCTGCTCTGTGCCATTCCGAAATACCAAGGCAGTGCCCTGTCCTGGAAATAGGCCAGCAACCACCAGCAAAGGAGAGACGAGCAGGCAAAGGGGCATCAGCCAATCCCAGAAACGAAGGTGTCCCTGCAGCATTAGCATGCA
>PVIR01012250.1:0-45003 GCA_004026965.1 Petromus typicus
GGCCTCCTAACTGAGTCCTCAGTGATGGTACTAGCAGATCCAGGAGCACACTTTCCAAATAATTACCAATGCTTGTAAAAATAATGAACTTACATGACATTTGGAGGCATAATACACAGCATGGGAGTATCTGATGCCACGAATGTTTACTGAACATTCATTTATTTCCTTGATCAGCTGAGCCGTGAGGAAGAAGAAAGATTCTTTTGTAATTTTACATGCTCTGTGGGTACATGCTTAGAAATCTCCCTGGCTTTATTATTTGCTTTCTAGACTCATTAATTCTGCTGAGAAGATTACAGAAGCAAATGCTGGGGAAAGAGAGAATTGCAATTCTAAAAATCCCCATGTTGACACATGTTTGTGCGAGGAGAGTATTAGTAGCTGCTGACACCCAGAGTTCTCCTGAAACTCTAGTTCTCCTCATCCTATGATTGCTCTTCATAGAGATTTTTAGGTGGGCATTAATACTTCTTTAAAATCAGTGTTATTGGTACATACTTCATATTATCATTTTTACTTTACCAGCAAGGTGAAGAACCTTATACAACTTGTGTGATCAAACGAGCGTCTATTTTATGTTGAAACTGTGACATAAGCCCAGATCACAAGGTCCACGTGTTTTCCTTTATGCTCCTTTCAAAGGGGACAGTTCTCTCACAGGAGACTGAGAGGGTTACTTGTGATAATCACCTTAATCGTACTGACTGTATCGAAGGGGTAGGGTTTCCTAGGCAATTTCTAGTTGTAAGGCATGGCTCTGCAAACATTTTTGTGGAATCTCCTTTCTCTCTTCTTTTGTTAATTGTCTTGAATCACCCAAATTTAAAGGTCACAGGGTTGAATTCTCAATCTTACAGAGAGAAAGCAGGTGTTCAGAATCTCTTGAAGGTCTGAGGTGGACTTGAGATCAGAGTCCACACAGTCCCAGTTAATTGGCTGTGTTCTCTCCTCCATTTTAATGTTTGCTCTGTTTGGCTGCAATCAAGATAAACTCAGGCCTTTGGAGCCACAGAAATCCCAAACTTGGTCATCACAATGTAAAAGAAGCAAATGCTTCACAAATACAACTTGGAGGAAACTGTTACATTATAGAGAAAAAATTGTTACATTGGATTTGATCTAAAGACAGCCAAAACAGCACTTCCCATCTGGAACATTTCTTTTTTTCCTCTATATTATGAATACAGTAAATCGGTAAATTTGTCACATAAACCACATTTTTGATATTTCTAGAAAATATTGTCATTCTGATAATATCTTGCTTCTTCTTTTACTCTGACTTGTTTTTATTTTACTTGTTTTCTTTTCTTTTCTTTTCTTTTTTTTAAGGTTTTTTGAGACAGGGTCTCGCTTTGTGGTTCAGGCTGGCCCTGAGCTCAGCCTCAAACTCACACCACAGCAATCCTCCTGCCTCTGCCTTCCGAGTGCTGGGATTACAGGCGTGAGCCACCACACCCGGCACTGTGGTATGTGGTACTGGTTGCTGCTGGGCGTGAGTCTCCACACCCAGTATGGTATGTGGTTACTGGGGATCGAACCCGGGTCCTTGCACTTGCAAGACAGGTGCCAGAACCACTGAGCTAACTCCCCGGCCCCATTTTACTTGTTTTCTTAACACACACACACACACGCACACACACACACACACACACACACACACGCATGCATGGGCATGTACATACGTACTTTCCATTGTGAAAAGTAATCTGAAGTTTTTATACTTAATGTATTAATATGAAAGTCTACATGAAATGTTTTAATATATTGTGTTTTACTCTTCACTTCTGAGCATGCCACATTGTAATTTAATCTTTTCAGGTCAATTTTTTAGTAGAATTGTTGCAAGCTGGCTTTGCTGGTAGTAAGTAAGCGCTGAGATAGACTTGGGGTATATATTAATTTCCCTAGACTCCCATAACAAAATGTCATAAAGAGAGTGGCTTCAAGAGCAAAGATTTACTGCTGCATGCTTTTGTAGCTAAATCTGGTGTTAAGAATTAGCAGGGTTGGCTTCTTCTGAGTCCAGGAGGGGAAGATCTGTTCTGTGACTCTCCCATTCCTACTGGTGACTTGCTGGCAATTTCTGGCATTCCTTGGCTTCTGCTAGCATCATTCTAATTTTCTCCTCTATTTTCACTTTCTGTTCTTCCTATGTATGTGACTGTGTTCAAGCCTCCAATAGTACTGGGTTAAAGCTGAGCTTATTCTGGCATAACTTTATTTAACTATATGCATCACTCTGTATCCCAGGAAAGTCATCGTGCTGGGGATTAGGAGTTTATCATGGATTTTTGGCTGATGCATTTCAATTTATTAAAAATGTGCTGTATATCTGAGAGGGAATGAAGGAAAGAGCAACACTGGGTAGACAAAAGGTAAACATGTACCACCAGCTTCAGAAAATTTGGGGCCATTTACCAACAAGGTTTGGAAAAAATGTTGCCCATGAGATAGTTCCTCAACAGCAGTGGAAATTGTGCCTCTAACCTGCTCTGGCTTCCAGTGTGGATTGCCCCAGAAGGACAACCTCGGTGAGATGTCTCTGAAATGCAGCAGACCCTGCAGGAGTTTGTAGCTAAAGGTCAGCTGTGGACCAATGTCTCATGTAGACAGGAAAGTCTTCCGTGAAGGGTATCTAGGTGACACATTTGCATGTCTACCACACAGGTAGTAAGTATACACAATTTCTAACCTTATAAAAGCACCTCTGTTTAAATGCCTACTAATGTCTCACTGCCCTTAGCTTCAGTGTAAAGTGCTCGTCTGGATTTTAATGGAACTCTGCTACTGGGACTCAAATCTATGTTTTTAGTCTCATCCTACACTTCAGAAGAACCCTCTGTACTGGCTGTCCTTATTTTTACTCTATCTAGAAATGACTTTCTCATTTTTTCCTCCCTTGCTCAAAGCCTTTACCTTTTGAGGTATCTAGAGAGATGGAAAATGTAAATTTCAGTTCAGTTGGAGAGGTCTTGAGGGTCAGACTAAGAGGCTTGTAACTGGATCATAATCTAACCCGGGAGTTGGAAATATAGCCTTCAAGTCAAATCTGGTTCACATCTGTTGTTTATGGAATTAAAGTTTTATTGGAGGATGGCCATGCTCTTGTGTTTGCATATTGTCTGTGGCTGTTGTTACATCATAGCATGGGTGGATAACTGAGTAGTTACAACAGAGATGGGATAGCCCCAGAGCTTCTCTATTCCCTTCACACCAAGTGCCAGTAAAACATCTACTATTCACTAGCCAGAAAAAGTTTTCCAGTCTTTGCTTTGTAGTAGACAAAGGATCACTTTTCTTACACTAATCTGAAGGATTCCTGCTCACACACATTCTCCAACCTTTTTCTGTTTAAAGCACAAAACAACATCTCTGTCAGGTTTGTGTCTATTACTGCTACATCTCTCAGGCCCCGCCAGACTGTGAGCTTCCTGTTAGCAGAGACAGCACCCTTATTTTACTTTAATTTTGCACAGTGGTTAATGGGGAATGTCTATTGATAACATGAAGACTCACATTACTTGCATGCTAGGGAGTTTGTTATCTGGTGGAAATACGGGCTGTGTAGTCCAGTGGATCCAGGTGCTCCCTTTCATATGTTTGACCTTGACAAAGATATATAACTTCTCTCAACTATGGAGTGGAGCTTGGCTTTGCTGTGGTTTTTACATTTGAGTTTCTGTCAGTCTTATGGGTGGTATTTAGCTTAGAAAATAATCATTTGTTCCAAAACCAGTGAGACTGACAACACCTCACAGGAAAGCACAGAGAAACAGAGGACATTATATCAGCAGCATTGCAGGGGTGACTCATTTTCCTCACTCAAACATGCAAGCATGAGGAGGGACAGAGAGAGCTCTGGCTGATGGCGTTTGGAGTCGATGGGAACAGTTTGCTTCTGTGCTCCCTTCCCACTGAAGGCTGGTAGTCGCCCCAACCACCGTGATGGCGGTAACAGTTCATACACAGTCCAGAAGTACAGTGAAGGTCACTGCCACTTTGGTCCCAAACCCCTGAGCCCACTATGGAAAATTTTATCTTCTTAAGGTATCTGAAGAACAGAAGAGAATTTCAACAGAACTTTTATCTGCTTTGTATCACCAAGATTTTGTTTGAGACAATGCCTCAAATACCTACTAATGTCTCATTGCCTTTAGCTTCAGTGTAAGGTTCTTGTCTGGTTTTTAATGGAATTCTGCTATTGGGACTCAAATCTATATTTTTAGTCTTGTCTTAGCCTATGGCTAAAATTTTTCAAATTAGACACAATGAATTTATAGGTGAAGCCATACAATGCTATACTGTAAAGGCTGGGGTCCTCAGTGTTGGAACAGAACAGAGAAAAGATTATTTAGGAAATGAAGCAAAGAGCTAGACAGAAAATGATAAAGGGCTGAAATCTACCACAATAATTATGACCCCTTCCCTTCCACCTAGATAGGGGCACAGCACCAAGACAATATCGCAGTATAATGGTAACAAAAAATGTGTTCACTGTCTATTACTCTGATAGATTTGTTGAATGTTTGCTAAAGGCTAGTCCTTTAAGCTCTGACACATGATAAATCCCAAAGGGCAGTACCTCATTGTTTGCTTAGCTTTTGTATTTATATTTTTCAGAGGAGAAAATACTACTATAAACTGCAAATTTTCAATACACCTTATTGTATTGAAATCTGTGACTCTTGGCAGTATAATTGTGGAGGAGCAGATGCATAAAGTTTATTCACTATACAAACTTAGTATTTACTATATTATTTAGCTGCAAAATGGAATCCTGTTATTTGTGACAAATAAAGTATTTACAATTGTGTCAAAAATTAAAATATAAAAATACCTGGATGAATACTTAACATTTATTGGGAGCTATGCTTTGCATGTATACTATTTCTATCCTTAAAACCAGCATGGTAAGAGCCAGGGATTTGGCTCAGCAGTTCCGGCGCCTGTCTTCCAAGCTCAAGGGCCTGGGTTCGATTCCCGGGTAACCACATACAGTACTAGGCGTGGAGACTCACCCCAGCAGCAATCAGTACCACATATCACAGTGCCGGGCGTGGTGGCTCATGCCTGTAATCCCAGCACTCGGGAGGCAGAGGCAGGAGGATTGCTGTGATGTGAGTTTGAGGATGAGCTCAGGGCCAGCCTGAACCACAAAGCAAGACCCTGTCTCAAAAAACAACAACAACAGCAACAAAAAAAAAGCAGCATGGTAAGTAACAGAAGGGCAAGTCAGCCGCATAGAGGTTGAATAACAATAGCCAATTAGTGACTGAACTTGGATCTAATTCATATTTGGATATAAATGCACTGCTAAATCCTGTAACATTTTTTATTCACCTACAGTTTCAAACGAACAAGTATTTATATTGAGGTTGTTATTGTCTGTTATATTTACAAGTGAGAAATTTTTCATGGCATATTGCATATGAGAAAAATTTTCCTTCCAGTAAATCCACATCTTGTCTTTGTGAAGATCCCTTTCATGTAGTTAAGCGAGAGGCCAGGAGGGTACATGGCTTGAGCCTGGCTTGAGCATGCCATGCAGGGGAAGCTCCTCTAGAGAAAGGTTCAAATGGGCATCTTCCTGGGATAGCTAGTACTCTGATCCGCAATGGTATAGATTAGAGAGAAAAGGAATAATACATAAATCAAACAACTCTGCAGGGGCCAGTTTTCCTTTCTAAAAGTCTTAGAAATGGTGCTGGGGACAAATAAAGCTCTATTTGAAAACTGAGGACTTTTGATTTTCTTAAGCAGAATAAATGTGTGCCACATATAAAAGCTGAGAGTCAGGACTTCCGATGACGGAGTGTTTTGCTATTGTTAAATAAATAGGACAAGTCAATTGATTCTCATCTATGGGACACGAGAAACTGTCTTGCAAAATCAGCTAATGCACCTAATCATGCACAGAAGTTAAATGTGAGATGTTTATATACGTATCAATAATAAGCCATTGCTAGGCAGCAAGATACAGGGCTTCCCATTCTTTCGCTCATAATATTTTCTGCCCATATGTTTCATCTTTGACAACACAGTAGAGGTGTGCAATATTTCTTACTTACTTTCTGACTTATTGCTCAACAAGCTCAGTTGTCTGGGAAATGCCATAAGGAAGTTTCTCTATATTTACCTAAATTGCTTACACAAATTGCTCCTCCATCAGATCAGGATATGAAATTCTATAGGAACTATAATTTTTATGTCTATCTTTCAGTTTATAGGATCTCGGGGTTTCCTCATCTTCTTAAAGTACGTCAGAAAGAGACTGGGCCAGCCAACTTTAGACAAAAACAATTTGGGCACAAATTACAGACATTGTTACATTTTCCATTTACTCTATTCCAGAATTTGTGCCCTTTCTCACATGGACATATTAAAAAGTGGTATAACAAAATGAAATCAACATGTGATGTGACTGAATATATCAGAGAAATAAGAACACTACACTTGAAGCTTAGAAAGCTGCATGTTCTTTTCCTTTGATTGATCTGACCTCTGGATTGACTGAGTGGCATCTACTAAACCCAGGTCAGTGTGGGCAAAGGTTTTCTTAACTGAGGTGAGTATGGAAACAGGGATGGCAGCACAAAGAACATCACCCCTGCCTGTCCTGCCCTGTCATATTGGCTGGGGTGGGCCAGGCATGGCTCTCCTGTCGTAGAGCCCTTCTGAGCTTGTCACTTCCATTTTCCACATAGCGTTCTAAGCAGAATTTCTAAATAGTTAAATGAATGCAAAGTAAAAACGAGTTGTCATCCTTCAAAAGATGACAGGTTGAGTCCTTCCAGTTCCCATTAAAGAGTCGTAATGCCAAGCCCTTGTAGATATTTTTACATATGCAAAGGCTCTGGATTGAGTGCCATCCTTAGTGGAAAGGAAGGATTTCCTTATTATGAAAAGTTAGTTAATAGGAGAGGAAATTTAGGTGAGGACTTGTGGGTAAATGAAGCCTTCTTGGTAGCTTCCAAATGCCATGTCCTAAATGTCATCCGTGTTAGGTCCCTTTTGAAGCTCATGCCATTTAGACTTTTAAAACTAAGGACATTCAATTTCTTACAATTAAAAGTTTTCCTGACATTTAAAAGATTAAATGAAAATTTGAATGTTTTAAATTTAAACCAAAACTTTGTGCACTATTGAATACTTAGAATACAGTTATAACTAACTTCACTACACTTTTGTGGATAGTGAATATAAGAAGGATTTTTGAAAATGCACAGTGGCAATGAAATAGATATTGTTTAACATTTTAACTTCACCTTTCTGTTTAGTGTCCTGATGCTATGGAAAACCCAGTTAATGTTATTATGAATGATTGATAGTATCATTGAAATTATTTTACTGAATGAAAGACGTTTCTAATTGGGACATGATTAACATCTCTCATATTAAAAAATAAACAGTAAAATAGTCCCTTAATGTTTCATAGGGCTTTGTGATAGGAAAAAAAAAGGTTTTCCAATGTATCTTTGTCTTTTCACTGATTTAATCACCTTACAGAAGCCTCATTTTACTAATTTCTCTTTATCATGTTGGCAGATTTATTTGCTTTTCCTTTTGATGTCATTGTGGCCCTTTGTAAACTACAGGTGGGACCATACAGAGCACCTGTTGTTTTGACATCTGCATCTTTGTTTCTCTCCAGATGAGGCTCACTTTTCACTCGGTTTAGCCAAACAACTCAGGTAACATTATAATAATGTCACCCCAACAAGCCTTGGCCCTGTGGCCATCCCCAGATACTGCTGCCAAGCACCTTATATCTTTATCATGATTTAATCCATATTAAATATGGGCTATCTTTGTTAAGTTTAATATCATCATTCATTAAAAGCATATAAAAGTGTTCAATAAACCTCCTAACAAAAGAGTTGCATCTTTTGAAATGGACAGGTTGAGGGGCTTACCTCCTCCTCTGTCATTTAGTAGCTTGGCTTTTGCAAGTACTTGGCTTTCTTTAGAGACAGTTTTTGTATGTGTTTGTGGTGCTGGGGATCGAACTCAGGGCCTTGTACTTCCAAGGTAGGAGTGCTTCCACTTAAGCTAAATGCCTAGTCCGAGACTCAGCTTTTTTGATATGGAAAATAGAAATAATATTCTTACTCAGCAGCACCTGGGAAAGTTCTTGATGAGTAAAGGAGTTCCCAAAGTGGTAGTGATTTTTATTGTTATTATTATTAGTTATAAAACAGCAAAAAATCCAAATATTAAAAAAGCATGGAACTTGACTATGTTTTGGCTTAATCAGAAATTGAAAATGTTCTATAAGATCTACTTTTACTTTATAAGGTAGAGATAGTCTTGTATCAATATGGAGTGTTATTCTATTTTAGTATTATATGGATTACATCTAGGCTGATCCAGTATTAATCTGCCTATTGATCCTCCTCCAGGAGTTGGCAAGGGCAAGCAACACAATAGAATCCATTAACTTGCATTTTAATCTATAATTCAATGGGCAAATGGTATTTGCAGTACGGAATTCTGCATAAATCCTGTATGACTGAAGTTAACCACTTATGGTAATAGATGTATCCTAATGTCTGTGAAGTTTCCTTTCGTGGTTTACTTTTATTAGAGTGAAATGCAGCACTATGAGAAACACTTAAACTCAATTGGATACTTCCAAATTTTCATCATTCTTTTAATTTAACAAAAGTGGCAAGCATTATTTTTAATTTCTAAAGAAAATAAGGGAAAGTTTGATGGTAATAGGAAAAAATGGAACAAAGCTTATGCATATAGGGGGTGTGAGAGGTTTTAGGAAGTGCATAAAGTGAAAAATAAGAATCAAGATATATCATAGACAGATACAAATTCTCAAGGAGGCATGTGATCACAATATATTCCTAAAATGTACCAATAAACTCAGTTAAAAATAGTTTTAAATTTTCAGATTAAAAAAATAAAATAAAACAGTAAGAGTGATAGGAGCTGGAATTTGTGGAATGGTGACTTTATCACTGTGCTAAGCCCTGAAAAAGCAGAGACAATTGGGATATAGTTCTGCATTGATGCAATTAACTAGAAGGAGAAGACAAATATAAATAATGCCATTAATAATTGCTATAGATACTCTGATCTTGATCAGAGAACAGGGAGAATATGAAGGGAGGGAACAAGGGGTCAACGAACTGAGGAGTGAGTCTTGAACTTTTAGTGTGACATTTTTTATTTTATACCAGCCAACTCTCCTAGCCTCATCTTTTAACTGTTTCCACAACTCCTGTGTCTCTGCTCATAAATACGCACAGCACTCCATTTTGTATTAAACTGCATTAGTTGCCACTCTGTGTTAAATTCTATTTTGTATCGCTACACATAATCATATTATTTTAATTTTAGAATGACTTGGAGGCATCTCTAGGTTGGTGGAAGTCTAGACCTGGGCTGAGATTTAAATTCAAGCATCAGTAGAAAATAAGAATGTCTTCCGGGAAAAAGTCGACCTCCTTCCTGAGTGTATTGGAAGCCTGCAATTTTGAGTGTTTAACTGGTACATGGTTTCTTGAACGTGGCGCTTGAAGAAAATGCCTTCAGAGTCCCCCCACTGCGAGCTTTCGGAAAGTGAGGACAGTCTTAGTAGGTGAGCTTGTGCACACTCACTCTGGGGCAACATTTTCTTGGTCAGGACAGTTGCCACACTTGTTTGAAGTAAGGACGATGTAGTTACCCCAGAGACTTTCAACTCTTGCTTATGATGTGAATGTGGCTGAGAAATTCATGGCAACAACTTTGCAACTGATCTCGAGAGACCTATATAGAAGCATAATTCCACAGTAACAAGTTTATAACACTGGGGTGGTAAATACTCCTCTGTTAGGAGAGCTTAAGTCTGCTGAGTGTTGAGTGTCACATGTCCTTTTTTACCCTTCATTTCTTTACCTGTATATATGATCTTTGAATACTCCTGTCAGATAACATGAAGGAACGACCTTTTTGCATTAACAGGGGTAGTGCTAAACCTGTTTTAGACTTTACTCACTGGGATAAAATGAGATGAAGGCAATGGTCAGGTATCCTTTGCAGTACTGCACATGCTAGAGTTTTGAACATTTTTTTCTTGAGTGAAACAAGAGCATTTTCTTAAAATTCTAGGAAGGTTTCTTGCAGAACATTATTTAATATGAGATTTTTTTTGAGACAGCATCTTATTTTGTAGTTCTGGCTGGCTCTGAACTCCCTATGTAGCCTAGGCTAGACTCAATCTCTGGCAGTCCTCTTGCCTCTGCATCCTGAGTGCTGGGATTATAGGCATGAGCCACCATGCACTGCATTGTAATATGTGGTACCTAGGATCAAACTCAGGACCTTGTGCTTGCTAGGTAGACATGGGAACCACTAAGCTAAATCCCTGGGTCAAAGCTTTTTTAGATTTTTTTCTTTTCTTTCTTTTTGTAGTACCAGGGATTGAACCCACAACCTTGTACTTGCAAGACAGGCAGCAGTGCCACTAGGCTATGAGATTTGTTAAAGAGAGTCCAGCTGAAACATGCCATTCTGAGTTATTTCCTCAAAATATAGCTCATCAGAAAACTATTTAGATTTACTTATGTATGTTGTGTGTGTGTGTGTGCGCGCGCATGTGTGTGTGTGTGCATGCACGTGTGTGTTTCTGTGGACTGAATCCAGGTCTCACAGATACTAGGCAAGCACTCTATTACTAAACTGCTTCTGCAGACTCTCTCCCTACTTTTACTGGCCATTTTACAATATTATATGGACTAGTAAGGATGTTTCCAAAGTTGTGAAATGAAGAAAATAGGTTAAGAAATATTTGCTTTAACTTTTTTCCCATGATAGGGATAGAATCCAGGATCTCATACCTGCCTAGGCAAATACTCCATCACCCCCCAATGATAATATTTGCATTTTAATTATACTAAATTCCTAATTTAGAGAAAAAGAATACTAAAGTGAAGGGTAAGGTCTTTGGCTAGTGTTTGAAATGATTCAGAAGTCTTCTGTGGTTTAAGGTCTAAGTCAGATGCAATTAATTATTATTTATAAAAAAATGATATAACTAAAACAGAAGCAAAAGTAGCAACATCACCCCCTAGAACTCACAGGCTGCATCTTTGAGGAATGCTTGGTGAGTAAGGATTTATTCTACCCTCTAAATATACCAAAGAAACTTACTGGAGTGTGGGAGGGAAGTAAGAAAGTATATCATAGGTTTTTGGGGTTTCAAAGAAGTGCACGCCTCTGGAGTTGGAGGGAAGTTAGGCAAAGCGTGGTATCAATAACGTGACCTCCCAAATAGAACTTTAATCGAAGAGCTTAGCTTTCTGAGAAGTGATGTACATTTAAGGTAGGCTGGCTTCTATATGTCTTTTATATATTCAAATAATTTGAAAAGAAAAAATAGTGAATTCTGGGGATTTTATTACTTATATTGTCTTAAATCATTTAAGCTATGTAGAGTTCATTTTCTTCATTTATAAAATAAAGAAACTGAATCAAATAATCTTACATTTCCCTTAAACTCTGACATCTATGAGATTAGATGAATTGATACTAAAAGGAATTAAACATATTATGTATCTATTTCTCTTCTTCCATCAAAAATGAAGCAAATGAACAAAAATTGACTACAGTCCAAAAAAGGAGCTCATACTGAGTCAGACTGATAATGAACTTGTGAATGGTTCAAATACCCCCCTATACTTAAATAAAGAGTCTCAGGTGGCTGGATCTCTTCGGATCTGCCTGGGATTGGATTCAATTGGAGTCAATTCAGACCACTTCCTCCTGCCCAAGCCTTTCCTAATCTTCCACATTAGACAAAGAATGGTGGTTCTCCCACTGCACAAACCTGCTCCTCACTTCCATGCCTCTGTACACCAAGATTTTGACTATTACATGCTACATATATTGTAAGACTTACCACGACAAGAGATGTCACCAGAAAGCTTGACCTTCCAAAAGTTACCCTTTCCCATAAACAGTAAAGACATACTTAGCTGGCCTGTTCTTTGCTGTCTAGCAGCTGAGCATTATTCCATCATTACAATTTTCAATTGTTCCTTTATCCTTCTCCTCTACCAGTCTGTAAACTTCTCAAAAGCAAAGAACTTATTTATCTTTGAATTGCAGGGCTGAGCACTTTGCCTGGTACTAGAAAATACTCCATTAATGTTGCTGAATAACGGAATGAATAAATAATTTAACACTCTTCAAGGAAAAATACAGAGACAAAACAGCATCTTCAAAAGACAACCCAGACACATGTCTGCTTTTTCTGTCTATTGCAAATGAGTGTTGTGTCACCTTCCCATTAGGAAGCGTCTAACAGCAGAGGTAATACTAATCATTCCCCATTTGCAGGCAATTGTCAATTTTCCCGAGCCAAGTATGGCTGGTAGCAAAGGAGTCTAATCTGGTCTCACCCATTGGAGAGCATTCCATCCTAATAGCTGCATTACCATAAGTTAGAAATGCGTAATGCACAAGCTACTTATTTCTGCATCATAAACTTCTAATGTTTCTTTAGGCTGATGGGATTTTGTGTTTCTTGGAGTTGGGAGATGAGTTGAATATTCTTGTCTGCTAGGAAATGTCTTTGATTACCACTGTCCTCGTGCCCCTCTCCTGGTCCTAGGGTTTCTGGAGCTGACAGATACTTTCCTCCAAGATGCTACTATCTCTTTAAAAGTCAAATATAGGTTCCTGGATGCTGATTAGAGATAAAAAAATCATCCTTTTCTGGATTTTCCTGCTCAAGGATAGAAGTGCAAGTGTCAAGTTGGGGGCACATTTTGTTCAATTCATACTGCTCCTGTTTATCTCACAATGTTCTATGTGCTTCTCACTCTAATTCTCTGGAAGGGAGATGTGGCAGGAGGTGGAAAATAGCCTCATCACTGGCCTGCCAATGACTGAGGACCCATTCTTGAGGCATGGTGTTGAGATGAGGCTGGGAGGCCAGAAATGAATGGGACAAGAGCCTGAGCACTGGGAACTACGATTCCCCATGGAGATGATAATTCAGTGCAGAGTCACGTCCTAACCCTGTTCACCCTGGAGCAAGCATGTCCTGTTCCGTGCCATGTGTCATCTCCCGGCACAAGCAGAGTGGGTTGTAGTGTATAAAATGTGATCCCCTGATCCACCGGAACATCTCTCATTTTGCTTATTTCTTCACAAGGATGGGGCCAAGCTGCTTTTCATATGACTAATTGTAGTTATAAAGACAGGGCAGATATGGAAGGAGAAAGAGTATGACCCTGGCTCCAGACCATGAAGGGGCCTGCTGCTTACATGCGGTTTGGGGGCTACAGGGGCCAAGAGGAACAGAGTTCTGTGTCCTTGACCTCAAGGAGCCCACAGTCTGGTGAGGAAGATAGACATTTAACACATTTGCCGTCAACCTTTCCTTGACACGGTAGAGATAGTAAAGATAAGATGAAGGGCTGTGTGTGTAGGAAGTTTAAAGTGAGACTTGAGAGGTGAATAAATATTTACCAGGCTGAAACAACTATCCAGACAGGATGAATCTAGAATTCCAGGCTTTGTTGCTCAAACTGGCCTTTAATAATGGAGTGGGAAACAGGCAGATTAGGACAGTACAGAGGACACATAGTACAAGTCGTCATAGTACAAGTATATGATAGATACTAGCACTTCAAAGGCAATAGTCTAGCATAGAAGAGGTGAATCCAGGAAGTTTTTACCAAAAGCACATACCACATCCGGGTCTTGGACACCAAAATAGCCTGCAAGGTAACACATCTTAGTCTGCAGAGATGGATAACAAAGCAAATGAGACTTGTAGAAATCGTAACTGTTGGACACTCCAAGGATGGAAAGCCATACAGAAGAGACCAAAGGATCATCAGGAAATACTCGCATCTTTTGGAAATTTATTTAAAAATGTAAAGACAAACAGTTACGGTTTTGAGAATGTGAAGAAAAATAGTGCTTGGATTCAATCATTAGAACCCGAATAGGATTGCTCTGGCTGTAGAACTGTCTTACCCATGACTGTCTGAGAACTGTAGAGAAGAAATGAAAGCCTGTGTATGGGGACATGTCACCAAGGCATGCTCTCTCTCTCTGTGTATGAGGCCCCAAGGCCACAGACATGCCTCCTCTTTTCTTAAGAAGGAAGGTGAAGTTTTCTTCACCCACCACTTCCCATGTGATAACTTCTCCGACCTCATGGTGGATGACAGGTACCTCTGGATGTAAGTTCGATTTCTCCTAAGTGGCCAATGGGACCCTCAAGTTGAGTGGCTGGCTTCTCTGTAGTCTTAGTTTTTGAGAATTGTTCTAGACCACAGTAAGTCCACTCTTATCTCTAAGACCTTGGGTTCCCTTTACTTTTCTCTTGAAATTGCTGGAATGGCTTCCTTGACCTCTACATTCATCACTGGAGACCTACTCATGCCCTGTATCTTGCCCCTTATACCTCTGCTTACATTTCAAAGCATTTCCAGGCCAACCCAGCCTGTGCTGACTGCACAAACTGCTCTTTTCATTTATCCCATGACACTTAGGGTCAGGGTTGTCATATTAATGCATAATTATTCTGTAATGTTTTTGTGGAAACTGACTTTATGTCACTTCTTTACATAACAAACTAGGAAGTTTGTATCCCTCTCATATTCTCATCTACTCCTTAGTACATAGAGATGCACTGGAGAAACACATGGATGAGTCAGTAAGTTGACCAGATGTTTGAAACAGTTCAGAGAGGCAGCTTTGAGCTCCTTTAGACATGTAATCATTTATACTTGGCTTAAACAGGGTTACAGTCTTCTCTATATTCTAACCAGTGATCAGCTTATTGTGAAAGGTTTTGTTTTCTAATCATGATCATTTTTTATATTTCCTCCTGTATTTCATAGGGATGTGGGGATTTCTACTAGCACCATCACCAAGTTTGGAGTACACTATGGGAGGGAATGCAGTAATAACACAATAAGTAATAACACAAGCTTTATTTCTCCATCACAGTTCAAAGCATTTGCACTATTGAGTTATCCACGCTAGATCTAAAAATCATCTGGAAACTTTAGAATAGTCCAAGTGAAAACAGAAGGTCTATCAATGATATGACAGTCTTTAGAAGACTTGAGTCCTGAAAGCGGGTGGTCACAGTCATTCCTTCCAACTCTTTGATTTCACCAGATTCTGGATATATGGGGTTTCACTGTGTGTCTCTTACAGAATGCATCTAAGATCCACCAGAACTGCCTATCATGTGGATCACATTTTAGAGAAACGATTAACTGTGGCTTTTATTAAATAGTTTCTGGCAGTTTACATAGAAGTCTGAGACATTTTGAGAGGCCCGGGACAAGTGAGCCTGGCATGTGTTCTACCGTACCACTTCCTAGCTCATGACTGAGCTAAATCATTTAATCTTTCTGATCATCAGTGCAGTTATTATTATTATTTTTTTTTTTTTAGGTTTTTTGAGACAGGGTCTCGCTTTGTAGTTCAGGCTGGCCCTGAGCTCATCCTCAAACTCACATCACAGCAATCCTCCTGCCTCTGCCTACCTAGTGCTGGGATTACAGGCATGAGCCACCACACCCGGCCATCAGTGCAGTTATTAATATGATGTGAGATAATACTAATCCATGCTACAAGAAGATTTATAGTGATGAGTTGTCTCACATGACATAGGTCACTGGCAGACATAGCAGCTATAGCTGAATACTATCTTTAAAAATATAGCTCATAAAGATAGGTCAAAAAGTAGCATCATGTGGGGGGAAACCAGGCTTTGGAACAGATCTAGCATTTCATTCTAGTTACTCCACTTATTATCAGCAAAAATTAGTAAATTACAAATCAACTTTGAGCTTCAATTTCCTTATTTATAAAATGAGGATAATAAAAGTATCTAAGCAAGTGAATAGGCAGATTTAAAAAGTTAAGCATGTAAAACCCCAAGTACAGAGCCCAGCACCTATTAAATACATCATAGATACTGTTTTATCATTTTAACTTCATGTTCAAATTTTAAAGAAAAGAAATTAGTATTTCTATTTCTTTTATTCTTCGATGTGTCTGTGACTAGAAATCAAAGGTGAGCATTGTTCTTCTGGGTAGGAAAAGGGTTTCACCAGTGTTGATCTAGTACCTGTGTCACTAGTACATGTCTATCCTGCTCCATAGAAAGTGCTGGTCTGTAGCGTTTGTTGATTTCCTTGGTGTGGATGTTATCCATGTGACATCAGTGAATACAGAGCAGGTAACAGGTGCTAACAAGAAACTCTACCAGGAGATAGATACCACCTGTGGCTCATTACCAGGTTCCTATTTCCTGTACCTCTGTAATTCACAAGAACTTTGCCTGTGTGGCTCTGTGTGCTATAGGGATGATACAGACCAAGGTAAATTACATGATCTTGAATTCTGACTGTAGCAGGGTACTCACAGGAGTAGGGAGCAGAAGACTTATTTATGATCTCGGAGAAGTGACTCAACTCTTGAAATTCAGCTAAGTTTGACACTTGAAGGGTTGCTGACACAATTTGCAACCGTAAAAGCCACTTTTGGTGTGATTTCAATATCTTTACTAAGATCATATGTCTTTTTATCATAGGACAAACGGAAAGACCTTGGGCTTTAATAAGCTCTGTAAAAAGGAGTTAAAATTCCTTTATCTTTATTGGTCCTGATGAATATTTATTCTCTGTGAAAAGGATTTTCTTTATCATCATAAGAGTACATTCTGCCAGTGATTATATAGTTGGGTAAAGTAGGTCATACTTTGCTTTCAGGATTGCTGGTTTAGTCTGTCTTGTGTTGCTATCATAGGATATCTGATGTCAGTGTATATATATCTATATATCTCTCTATATCTATTTATTTCTCTATATAGATATATATACACACCACATATATACATACATATGTACACACATATATTTTACATATATACACAAATATTTACATATATATGTAAAATATAAAAATATAAAATTATAGATATGTAAAGTATGTATATATAGTGCACAATAGCACAGCACTAGCGTCGGTCAAGAGCTCCTTGGCTGTGTCAAAGCGTGGAAATGAAGTGGAAAGGGGAAACCACCACATACAAAACAGCTAAATACGCAGGAGGGTCTTGTTTGTACAACTTTCTCGCCTGAGAACTAACCCACTCCACAATACCAGCATTCATGCCTGCAGATGTTGGCACCCCATGGCCCAACCACTTTCCTCTGGACCCCATCTCTTCGAGGTTCCACTGGCTCAGTACAACAAGTAGGATCTAACTTCCAAGGTACGAACCCTGGAGCGACCTACCACACCCCAACCGCAGCAGCGTTCATGTTGCTTAATGCGGTAACAGTGGGGAGCATCCCTGTGAAGCTGTTATTTTACCCACTCTTGAGGATGTCTATCTGGCCAAATTATATCCTAAAATAAAAGTTCAATTATTTTAAAAGTATCTACTGTAAGTGCTATTATGTTCTGTTTGCTATATTTGCCTCCAGGATAAATGATGACTTCTGTGTACAGTGACACCATGTTTAATTAATGTTTCACATTTTACAATCAGAAATATACACATCCGATGCTTTACAAGAAATGTTTGTAAATGGATTGAATTCAAACTAAACATGAGCCAATTTTATTTTGTTTTGTATAAAATAATGCCATGAGACATTTTAGTACTGAAGAATTTAGAATATGAAGAAACAGGAAGAAAAACCTAGTTAAAATCACAAAATTATCTTTGATTAAAACCTGAAAAGTCTCTAAAGTATTATAAAGGATATAAAAGCTAGCAATAAGTAATTTGTATGTCTTAGACATTTATGCCAGAAATCCACCAGTTACTCGCTTTTCCCTTCTGTATAAGTAATGCTCAAAAGCTTTATTTTCAAAACAACAGAGCAACCACTGATTGTGTTGTTTTGGACTGACATCATATTTATTCAGTGCACAAGCTGTCAACAGTTAGGGTGGAACTAAAGTACTATTCTACAAAAATTTATTGAGCACCTACATAGGTAAGACATTGTTACACACTGTGAGCATATAAAGACAAACTGAATTTGATAGTGGGTTAAGTAGTAACCTCCCAAGACGTGTGCATGCTAATTCCCAAAAGCTGCACTGTTACAATTGCTAGAAAAGGAGTCTTTATAGATATAAATAAGAAGCTCCAAATGAGAAATAATTCTAGTTTATCCATATAGGCCTTACATCCAATAGTAAGTATCTTCATAAGAGAAAGGTAGAGGGATGTTCAGTATGGACAGAAGTCAAGGAGGCAGTGTGACCGTAGAGGCAGAGACAAGGAAGATGTGGCCGCAGAAGCAGAGAGGAAAGAGAGATCACTTTCTATTGGCGGTATCAAGTCATATTTACTAGGGGAAGATAGATTTAAGAATACTCTGAAAAGTTCAGGAATTTGAATTTTGGAAGGTGGATCTGATAATGGTTGGACCGGAAGGTAGAAAGTGGATGTTGGCTGGGTCCATGTGTCAGCGATCGGGAGAGAGAGGTGTGATTGAAGTGGGAAACTCAGAATCAAAAGTCAGGAGCTGGAAAGTGTGAGTCTTTAACAAAGAAGAGGGTGGAATTCAGTTAACTTGGGAATTGAAGAGCCACAAAATTAAAAATAGGAAGGCCTTCTATGTCCAGAGGGAGTGTGAATTTTATTCTATAATCCATAAACAATAGGAAATTTATTCCCAAGAAGAAGAGTGATAGGGTCAGAACTGTGTTTAGAAGGATGTCTGGATATGGTTCAGTTTAGAGGTGAAAAGTCCTGGAGGTGTATGAGACTGCTTAGGACAAGGACAATAGTCACTCAAGACCGATGTTCTTAGTTATACTGTGTACCCTCCTGCCTCCCACTATATTCGCATAATGAAGCTGGAACCTCAGTCAGTACCTTAGAATATAGCTATCAGGGCAGAGAGCCTTTAAAGAAGCAATAAAGGTAAATTGGAGTCACATGGCTGGGCCCGTATCCAATGAGAATGTGAGTGGTGTCTTCTCCAACAAAAAGGTAAGACACAGAGCTCACGGGCCAGGAAGCATCCAACACAGGACACAGAGCAAGGGCTGATGTCTGTAAGTCCAGAGGAGCAGCCTCAGAAGAAGGCCAACTGGGCAGGACCTTGGTGTTGGATTTTCAGTCACTGGAACTGTGAGAAGGTACATTTCAGTTGTGTAAGCTACGTAGTCTGGTGTATTTTGTTATGGAAGCCTTAGAGTACTAATACAGGGGCTTTACACCAAAGAGAGGTTGCAACCAATCTTGGTATTCTCTCTTGAGAGTTTTGATGTAGACCAGCATTTGCTCACATGGATAGAGTTGTGGCCCATCTTAAAACAAAGTCACTCTGTTCAGTTTCATGAAATCTCAGCAAAATCATTTCCGTGTTCCAGCTTTGAAAGCATGCCGCATCTCTAGGCATAAGAACAGTATCAATTACGTAGATGTTATGATAGTGCTTCTTTCCAACATTCTAAACAGAATCTTTCTTGGTTCACAAACTCCATTCCTTTGTCTCTTTTCTTAAATAATGATTTAGGACAGGTGCCATGTTTGATTACTTGTTGATTGACTTCTAAAATGAGCTGATTTCTTGAGCTTCTGGGTATTGAGAGACTGTAATTAGTCCTGCTATTTCCTTTCCTCACCTCCACCAGTCAGGAGTCTATCTAAAGGGACTGCCTTGCTCGGAAGGTGGAAAGTGAATGGAGGTTTGTCTACCCTTTTGGTTAATCCTGCAGGTTTCTATCCGAGAGCACAATCCTGCTGGGCCTCAGGCTGGGTGGTGTAAAGGGGCTCAGGTGTAAAAGGTAGAAAGCCCTGCTCGGGGCTCCAGGAGGATTGACCAAAGAGCACTGTCAAGTTCTTTAACTTTCTCCCATGGGGAAGTTCCAACTTTTAGAATGCAAAGCAGTTCAGAACACTTAGACTAAGCTTGACTTTCTATCCAAACATCTTTTCTAGGGCCTTGTGGAAGACACAGTGACTGACGGACTGAGGGCTCGGCGTGCATTTATAGGCGGCCATCAAGCTGTGAATCTGCTGAGAACCCAGCATTGCCCTGGGCTTTCTAGAGAAAGACTAATCCAGGCTCCCAGGAACTGGTGTTCCATCTGGGAAGCAGGTCACATAGTTAACACCTTATCAGTTATTGTTAATTAGTGTGGAAAAGACTGCACTAAGATTTGCTGGGAGGTATTAGACAGCAGGTTATAATTATGTTTATTAAATTCAAAATTTGCATCTTCTTCCTTATATGTGCTCAAACATGAGTCAGGTGACATAAGAGCCAAAAAAGGAGTATTAGGTCTGTTTCTGACCCAAAGAGCTTTGAGGTCATCTGAGTAAACAAGACTGAGATGAAACAGCCAGATAGGAGTGAATAGTGGCCACAGAGACCATGTCATTATATGCTTGGGCATGTAACATGTCAGAAAAGTAAGCATTTGCTACGAGCCAGGTTAGGAGCAGTTTAAAGCCACATAGGTCACTTTATGGAATATAGGGGTTACCTATCCATTAATTCATTATTCATATACCTTCCATTTCCATGGCAAATATTCTATCAGTTATATATAATAGACTAGGTCCTGATAAAAAATAAAAGCAGCAAAAACAGATGCAGTTCTTACTGTCATGGATATTATCATGTAATGGAAGAGATAAACATTAATCACATAAGTGCACAGATATTAAATTTTAAACTGCACTTGTAAGGAAGTTATGAGAGAAAGCAGTCTGGAGGAGTAGGCAGTCAAAATGATGTCTAATCGATTAGAGAGGGAATCATGCTGCAGAAGTGGAGAGAATTCATGGTACAGGACACAGTGCAGGGCCAGGTGGAGAAAGAAGGTACCAGGCCTCTACAGAAAGGTAACAGACCAGGGCAAGTGGACCACAGCAAGGGAGAAAGTTCTTGCTATCAATGGGTTTGAGCTCATGGATGTTTTCAGTCTTCAAGGATCTATCTATATACCCTTTCTTCAGAAGTCCATTTCCTAATTCAGAAAGTTCACAAGTTTCCTGAAGCCCATTCAAGGGCCTCAGTGTAAGGACAACTACCATAAGGATGATATGATTGGTACTTGTTATTAGAAGGGGAAAAGATTTTCACAGCAAGAAAGTTTGGAGGGGGTGGAAGCAGGGTTGACCTGATTGTGACTGATAGGATTCTCACTAGGGTGGGTTTATCAGTCTTATTCTAGTTTTGTTGAATGCTCTTAATTTGCAAAAGGGAAGGTGGATAGCCAGGCAATTGATATTTCTGTGCTTGTGTGCTTCTGTGAATTATGAATGTGCTGCAATGCTAATGGCAGCAATTTGGCCTTTAAATAATGACTCCTGTATTTCCTCTGGCTCCCTGGCTGCCTCCTCCCACAGCAGCCCCAAAAGCACCGGAGAGTATACAATATACAGGGTTTTAGCCAAAAGAACAGACTTTGTGGCATTTATTTTCTGGCCCAGTGGTTTTCAAAAACATCAGTAAGAATCTTAGTGAAGCTGTTCAATACAAGCTATATTTTAATGCACTTTCATTAGTATTTAGTTGGTTAAATGGATCAATTTGTAAAATACATTGAAAGAAAGGTCTATCAAAATAGAATTTGTGTTTGAGGTGGTGAACCTTTCCATCAACCTAGAACTACTTATCAGGTGCTTCCTCTGAGCAGGACATGTGGATGGGCAGGTATGCAGATCCCCTGTGGAGACTATTTTCAATATTAATTATCTTGCTGTGCCTTAAATTGTTTTTCTTTGGGTGTTAAGAGGCTTGTGAAGATTAGATTATTTAAATGGAAAAAATCAATTTTCTTGAACTTGGACAGTCTTTTGCAGTTGATTGTAAAAAGCCAAAGGGATAGAGAAAGGGAGGTTTGGGGCATCTCATTTGTTGTTTTCCAAATGTGAAACAAGCTGAAGTGTTAAAGCAAAGAAATTGTGTGTGCATCTGAATAGGAGTCCATCAGAAATGCGTTAGTCTTTCTGAGGATGGTGAGAGGAAGTTGTTGCTCCGGCCAGGCCCAGAAACCTCATTTGAAATGTGTCTTCTAGGCAGCAAATGTGAGGCAAATATGTGTAGTCAGACTACTCAGAAGAGGGAGGAAATGTGCCCTGAGGAGAGGAATGTTGTCTATCATACTTCAAATAGCTCCTTTTCCTCAGGGATGATACTTGTTTAAGTCCTATTTGGCATCAAGTCAACAAGTACGTGAGGCTGTTTTCAGTGAAAGGTTTGTACTTGTCCATTCTGGACCTGCAAACAAAGTGCTTCCCTTGTGGGAGAGGAGAGATGCCTCCTGACTGACACACAGAAGGTCATGATATGTCAGGGCCAGATCAAGGGGTCCGTCCTATGCTGGCCTCTTGACATGACTTTGGTGAGTTATTGGCCCGCTTGATCTGCTGTCATGAAATACTGCAGACTGTATGGCTTAAACAGTAGTTACTTTCTCACAGTTTTAGAAACAAGGTCTAGATATCTGAATGGTAGGTTTCTGTGGAGGTTGCTCTTGAAATCTTACAGATGCCTATTCTCTCAGTGCATCCTTACATAGCCTTGTCTATGTGTGTTAGAGAGAGAGAGAGAGAGAGAGAGAGAGAGAGAGAAAGAGGGAGAGAGAGAGAAATAAAAAGAGAGAAATAGAGAGATTTTGTGTTTTATCCCTTCGGATAGGCATACTAAGTAAAGACACCAATCCTACAGACTAGGATCCCACTCTCACGATTTCATTTGCCCATAATTGCCTCCTTAAAAATCCCTATTTCCCCATACAGTAGTGTTGAAGTTAAGGCTTCAACATGTGGATTTGAGAAGAACATAATTCATTTACTTATAGTAAGTGAATGGATGCAAGATGGAATAAAAGTATATGAAAATAAATGGAAATAACAGATGAATTTTACTTGCAGTGAGGATATCGTAGAGGACTTGTGAGGTGAACTGAATCTTAAGAATAGTGGAAACACTGTTGGTGGGAGTATAGACTTGTACAACCACTGTGGAGATCGGTGTGAAGGTTCCTCAAAAAGCTAGGTTCAGAGGTCCCATTTGACCTTGCTGAATTCTCTGGTAGGTAAATACATAAAAGAATTGAAAGATTCATATCAAAGCAACAAATGTGTACCCATGTTTAACAGCTCAGTTTTTGATAGCTACATCTTGGAAACAAACAAAATGTCCATCAGCTGGAAAATGGATAAAGATGTGGTTCTTCTATATAATGGAGTATTAATCTTTCATAAAAAATGATAAGACTGGGTCGGGGATTTAGTACAGTGGTTTGGTGACTGTCTTGCAAGTGCAAGAGCCTGGCTTCCATCCCCAGGAACCACATACAATGTTGAGAGTGAAGATGCATGCCCATCAGCAATCAGTACCACATACCACAGGGCTGGGCATGGTGACTCATGCTTGTAATCCCAGAACTCAGGAGGCAGAGTCAGTAGGATTGCTGTGATGTGAGTTTGAGGCTGAGCTCAGAGCCAGGCTGAACTACAAAGTGAGACCTTGTCTCAAAAAAAAAA
The DNA here is from genome assembly GCA_004026965.1 of Petromus typicus. NCBI lineage: Eukaryota > Metazoa > Chordata > Mammalia > Rodentia > Petromuridae > Petromus > Petromus typicus. The sequence goes on from PVIR01012250.1 coordinate 23,507, forward strand.
AAAAAAAAAAGTCTGAGGCATTCATACTCAAATGGATGTACCTTTAGGACATCCTCATTAGTAAAAATAAATACATCACAGATATGTGAATATCATATCTTTCTCTGGTATGAGAAAATAAAGATATAAATGAGTTCTAGTATATGTGGTTGATTGAATAAAATTGGAAGAGTTCCAGAAACCTTCTCTAGGCCCTGCATTCATGACTCTGCATGAACTCATTCTCCCTGGCCAGGACTCACACTACGATTCACAAAAGCAACAATTGATATTGTGAAATACAAAATATTTAAAAGGATATAGGGTGTAGGGATAAATAAAAGAGGGGAAAAAGAGTGTGATGGTAATAAAAAAAGGAAAAGCCTATGTATATGGGGATGGGTAGGGAAAATGGGGAAAAATGAGAATCAAATCATATCATGTCATATATTAGTACAAATACTCAATGCTGAAAGTGACTGTGGTGTGAAATGTACCCATCATTTATTTGAATAAAAAAGAAAGAATAGTGGAAATAGATACAGATACTACTGTATGTCAGAGGATACAGTTAGAGGAGTGTAAAGGCCTAAAATTTCACGGGAACCGTGTGGCAAAGAGTAATGGGGGAGATACTGGGTTTTCAGCAAATGGGTCTCATGCTTCCATGGAGATTTGAAGATCATTTTAGTGGGTGAGCCAACTCTCAGTGGGGAAGAGGAAAAGATAGACAGCCCAGTAGAACAGGTGTCCCTGCACCCTTTTTTGAGAATGCCAGATAACACCATCCTCCTGTTGTCTTGTGAGCTTTTATGATCTCCTGCTTTCCCTAGAAGGATATCAGGCTATGGTCATAATTTACATGAGAATTCTGTAACTCTTATTCATAGTGTAGTAGGAATGGGAGTATTATGGTGCGGAGCACTGAATTTCCTAGCAAGGAGAGTCCAGTTATACCAATCACATGACTGACTACGCCCCTGGGCTGCCATGCCACCTCCCTGTGCCTGCCCCTGAAATTCTGAAGTCTCCTCTGGGAGAAGCCTGGGCCCTCCTCACGTCACTGCCAGGACAGCTTTGTAAAGGAAAGGAGAGTCCCATTCTTCTGATGGGTTTGGAGGAGGGTGAAGGTTGGAGATCTGTCTGCTAGAATCAATGAGTCGTCTTTTCCAGTCACCCAGAGAGTTCTGCTCCCTGGTTTGGACAACAGAGTGTCTGTTCCTGGTAAGCTGTTGCCGTCTCCTATCCAGAACCGAGGCCTCCAGGATTTGCAGAAATAGAGTTGGAGAATTGCTATCCCCGAGTCACCACAGGATATGACCAAGCAGGGCATTGCCTCTCCTTTTCGCTAGGTCAAGGAAATGAGAGGGAGCTCTAAGAGTGACTCACAATAGTGACTTTTCTACCCTACCTGGTGCCCCATTTGTAATATATTCAGTGCCTTCTTCTGCTGCCTCTCTCTGACCATCTTCCTTCTTTATAGTTGTCCTTATGGGTGTCAATTTTTAATCACAACTTCCTCTTTCCAAACCTTTAGTTTTTTACACTTACCTATCTATCCCTCCTCATCCTATTTACTAATAGCCATTGAAAATTAAAATAATGTGTGACAACTTATTGAATATATGTTGAAGTATCTTGTGAAAATATCATTGGAGCTAAGGCTGTTTGTCTGGACAGAGACAGGTCAGGCAGACGGTGTATCATCGTGATAAATGAATGGTGCTTTTCTCTGTTCACAGTTTCACAGATGGCAGGTGCCAGAGGACCACAGGGGCGACCCTCTGTCCTTCTGAGGGACACTTACTTCTTCCTTCTCTCCTGTGTGCCTATCTGTATATTTCACTTTCTTTTTACATTTTCCAATTTTCTTGTTGCAAATTAGCCATAATATGGGCTTAAAGGTATTATTTTAGTAATTTTTATACATACAGTTTTATGTTTACCATTTTTGTTCAGCTTACACATCATAAGGTTATCCGTTCATCTGTCTGTGCTTTTCTAAATATGCATATGCCGTTGTATTAAGTAACATTTTAAAAAAGTCTAGAAACAGTTCTACTCTTTATGAAACTCTGTACTTAGTAAAATAGCTAAGTAGTCTAGTTAAACTGAGAAAATGGTAGAAGTCCTTCTCATTTCTATGGCGTGTGGCACTCTGTAATTTTTTTTTTTTTTTTTTTGAGACAAGGTCTTGCTTTTGTAGTTCAGGCTGGCCCCGAGCTCACTATGTAGCCCAGGCTAACCTCGAACTCACAGCAGTTCTCCTGCCTCTGCCTCCCAAGTGCTGGAATTACAGGCATGAGCCACCATACCTGGCACTGTGGTAGTGGTACTGATTGCTGGTGGATGTGAGTCACCACACCCGGCATTGTGATGTGTGGTTACAGGGATTGAGCTCCAGACCTTATGTTTGGCAGGCAGATGCCTGAACCACTGAGCTAAATCCCTGGCCCACTACATTTTTAACACATCAAAACAAGATGAAAACCAGCCCAAAGCAAAAACAAGGCAATCAAAAAGCAGCTTTGGAGGAGTGCTATCTTCCAGAGGGGCAGTACAGAGGTGAGGAGCATCTCTTCTCCTGACCGAGAACCCTAAGGGCTGACTGTTCCCCCAGGAGCCCAGGCAGCACATGGTCCCCATCGGAGCCCTCTTTTCTTCCTGGAAACCTGCCTGGATTAATAATGGGCTTTCATACTGTGGGCTGTGGATCACAACTCTCACATTCAGGGACCTATTTAAGAAATGGTACAGGGCCAGGGAATTAGCTCAGTGGTTCTGTTGCCTGTTTTGCAAGTGAAAGGGCCTAGGTTGGATCCCAGGTAACCACATAACAATACTGGGTGTGGAGACTCATGCCCAGCAGCAACCAGTACCACATACCACAGTGCAGGGCGTGGTGGCTCATGCCTGTAATCCCAGCACTCAGGAGGCAGAGGCAGGAGGATTGCTGTGATGCTGTGATGTGAGTTTAAGACTGAGTTCAGGGCCATCCTGAACTATAAAAGCAAGACTCTGTCTCAAAAAAAAAAAAAAAAGGAAAGAAATAGTACACATCCAGCTGACTGATTCACTCCAAAGACAGAAGATTATAGTCTAGGTAGTAGACATGTGAGCAGCAAGTTCTTGAAAGAGAAATTTCTCAACCGATCTACAAAGATATTATTTGTTAAAGCAATAGACTTTTACATGAAGGGAGATGGTTTCTCCATTTCTCTATAATACAGATATCATCCTTCTCCCAATAGTGCTGTTTCCATTAGTGTTGTATTTTATCGAGATCACTGCTTCTCACCAGTGGGTTAGAGCCATTAGTGCTCCAGTTTTTAGCCATTGTGACCTCTCATTACCCAGGCTGTTTTGTCTCATGATCACATAAAGCACACACTAATAGAACCACTGGCATTTTAGATTTCATTACAATTCATATTTTGTGTAACACTTTTCCCCCCTGTACGCTTTAATTTCTGTGCATGGCTGAACTGCTCATTTCCACAAAAATGAAGTTAGACCCAAAGGCTGCAGGCACAATTCTACAGATGGTGATTCATTCCTGAGCTTCTGTTTCTTTTACCCCACATGGGAGAAGCACATATACTCATAGACAACGCTCTTTCTTTTCCAAACTTTGTTGCTTTTATTGTCTTTTCTTCGGGCAGACATGGAAACAACTCTTTGCTCTTCTCAATTGTTTTTAATGTCCAGGGCCATTCGAGCCTTAGGACAAGGATATCTCTGTGTGTATTTTAGGTGGCTGTGATAAAAATGTCTGCTTATTGTATTGATATTATCTACTTTTGTTAGAATACATACATAGCACACAATGTATACACAATTCAAACCATTTCTTTTCTGAACTGTTTCTGAATGGGTCATATAACTGAGGCATGCCTGCTTGCTGAATGGAAGTGGCTGTACTTTTCAGCATTTGACTTCAGCTGATCTATCTGTATGAGCTATCACCTTGGTTCGGGAGTATGGACAGAATGTTAGCTGCGTGTTAAATTATCTTTGCTTTCCTTGTTGCTTGCACAATGATGTTCAGAATCTTGGCAAAATATGAACAAGATCTTGCTGAATGAAGTCTTCATTAAGATCATGTGCTCCATGAGAAATTATTTCTTTCTTTCTTTTTTTTTTTTTTTTCATTTTAGCAGCTCGATAATGATTGTCCTTCCGGATTCCACCATGTTTAAGGCCAGACCATGGACTCAAGACTGGTTTTCTTTTAACATGCAATAGTAGGAAATATTCATGTGGAGAAGAGCTGGAAGGGAAGGCTGAGCTGAGCTGCCTCTGCATTAGCAGCAGGCTTCTCACTTTATGCCACCATCCATCTCATCCCGGATTTAGGCCTTTTGTTTGCTTTGTCTTCAGTTTTAGCCCATTGTTTAGCTTGTATCCATTTCCTCTCAGACTTTGGCTTAGTTTCCTGCCTAATTCTTGGCCTATTGAATGAACTTCATTCGTCTTTCCTAATCCAAAACAATGACTGTATCGTTGAACTTATTGCATCAAAAATCTGACTTCATATGAGAAAATGAACTTGTAAATGAGTTGTAGTATATATATAGTTGATATTGTGAAATGGAAAGTATTTAAAAGGAAAGAGGGTGTATGGGTAAATAACGAAGGGGAAAAGACTATGATAGTAATAAAGAAAAAAGGAAACAAAGATTATGTAAAAGGGAGTGAGGGTTACAGAGCAGGGGGAAAGGGGAAAAATGAGAATCAAGGCATGTCTGGTACAAACTCTCAATGTTGAATGTGATGATGTATACTCATAATGTACCAATAAAGATTTTCAAAAAATTTGACTGTAGTGAAATGTGAGGATTTCTAGCTTAAAACACTGAGAGAGAGGAAGGAAGCTAGATAAACTAATGATTGTGATAGATTTTGTAGGATGAGCAGTAGCCCAGAAAGTTTGTTGAATAAATGCATGGGAGGGGCCAGAGTTGCAAATACACACTCAGGGATATTCTATAAAGAAAGTAAAAACTAATTTGAAGAGATGGCTGCCCCGAAAGAGTGATGGCTACAGGAAATTGGGGTGACTGATTAAAATCTGCCTCCTACATGGCCACATGAGTGAGTTTTCTCACTACAATATTTTCCTCCTGGTTGAAGCATATGAATTTGTCTCTAAACAAGTAGACTGGCCTAAAGAGAAGCAGCGTTCCTGGAGAGAGTCCCTCCTGTATTTGTATTTTGAGAGTCCTCCAGTCTGCCAGTCTCTCACCACCTGTGCAGTGTGATGAAAGCCTGCCAGTCTCCAGCCCCTGCCAACATACAGACAGATTTCTTTTCTCCTGGGGGAGGTGGAGAATCTTGGCTGAAAGCTGAATATGGAAAGAACTTTCTTGGACAAGGGATGAGAAATGTGCATTGATGTTGATCTTCGGAGAGATGTTGACTCTGGGAATGCGAAAGTGGGTAAGGAGAATGAAATGCCAGTTGGGCCATTTGGAGATGGTGATGGCAAAAGGCAAGGGTGTAGGAACAAGTGTACTGAGCACAGAAAATTGTTACATACAGGAGAACCATGGGCAGAAGACTTAGCAGCATCTTTAAAACAGTGGAGCTTATATATATGAGATTAAAATGGAATACTTTATATACTGTATTAAATATAGCTCCAGGATAAAAATATAATAAATTAAATTAGGCCGGGAGCTTACTTCCTTGGCATCTCCTCCAACCTCTTTTGTACTGGAGAGGGACTTCACAGTACATATTCTGGTTCTAAAACTTTAATTTAAAATCTACTGGGCAGAAAGTAGAATTTGCAATAAGGTGGAATAGAAAGGTACTGAGGACCAGGGATTTAGCTCAGTGGTTCCGGCACCTGCTTTTCAAGTGCAAGGGCCCACATTTGATCCCCAGTAACTACATACAACAATACTGGCCTTGGAGACTTGTGCCCACCAGTAATCAGTACCACATACCACAGTGCTGGGCGTGGTGGCTCATGCCTGTAATCCCAGCACTCGGGATGCAGAAGCAGGAGGATTGCTGTGAGTATGAGGCTGAGCTCAGGGACAGTCTGAACTACAAAGTGAGAGCCTGTCTCAAAAAAAAAAAAAAAAAAGAGGAGGGAGGAGGTGTTGAAAGGATGGATTGGGCCGTCTACTCTAAAGGACTTGAATGTTTGTCTTAGAAATTTGCACTTTGCTTTGAAAACATTGGAGGACAGTGGACATCTTAAAATCTGAATCTCTGGAAATATATGTTGAATATAAATATGCTGAAGGTGAATATACAGAAAGGAGAGATTGTACAGAGAGAGAAAATACAGAGAGAAGATGTCTGCAGAGAGGTCACACCAGAGTAGAGAAGCTGATGGCAGCAGTTCCATCTGGGGTCTAGCAAGGTTCCAGGTGAGAAGATGGTGCCAGCCATGGAAGCAGGAAAGTACCTGGCAGTATACTTGGAGGGGGCAGAACTCAGGATTTTGATGATTTTGATGGAGCATGGTGAGCAGGTGTGGAGAGTGGAAGCAGAAATCAAAGATATCTTCTATGCTCTGACCCAGTGGTCAGTATTGATGATATTACTAGCAGAGGAAGAAAATGCAGCCAAAAAGGGGAGCAGTAGGTTTGAGAAAGGATATTTTGTTTAGGGTGCTGGTCCCGAAGTCCATAGTAGCTGAATATCATGAAGGAGGCTGAAAAGGCACTGATGGGCTGAGCACTTTTAGTTTTCCAAAGAGAGAGCATACTCTTCAGTAAAGTAATTCAATGGGAAAGATTTCCTCTATTAATTTTTCAATACAAGTCCCTTTTTTAAAAGAAAATTTCTGAGAACTTCATTTTTGAAAGAGCCCCTGGCTTCACTCAAGTTCTTATCTCATTTGTATTACCATGCTTTCTAGCTAAGATACAGCACGTATTTTTAAATCAAATGTTAAAAGATATGTACAGTAGTGTCAGGGTCGCCATTAATCATATATCAGTTTGAATGGATTAAGAAACACCTAGAGACTACAGTTCTGCCCATGACTGGGGGTGATTGACATGTGGTCCAGCAAACTGAAAGTGAAAGACCCACCCCAAATGTGGTTGGCACAGACCGGTAAGCTTGGAGTCTGGCTAAAAAACAAATGGAAGAAAGAAGTGTGCTGGCTGCTGAAGAGTTCTAGCCTTCCCCACAGCTTCTGGACATCATCTCCATTTTCTTCAGCCTTTCAAGGCATACTGATGCCCTTGACTGTCCAGTGAGGTTCCAGCCCTGTGACCTGGGGCTGGTGCTGCCTCCTTAGTCTGTTCTGTGGTTTCCAGTTTCTTGATCTTAGCAGCTCCTGGACCCTTCAGCTCCCCAGTATGCAGACAGACACTGTGGGTTCTTCTGCTTCTGGTTGCACTGAGAACTATTGTGGATTTCCCATAAGTCTCCTTGCATAATTATACATGTATTTTCTGTCAATTCTATTTTTCTAGAGAACGGTTATATATCAACTAAGCAGTCATCAGGTTCTTTTAATTTTTATGTGTTTGGAGTACAGGCTGATAACATTCACTGTGGAGAGTTGGTACATGTGATTAACACATTTTCATTTTTTCATAACTTTCCCTTCCTCTCAAGTCTCTGTACTCTTCCCCTTTTGCAAAAGATCTTTGTTGAGTTAAGTAAGTCAGACACACAAGATTTCATATTGCATAGTTTCTCCTCTATGAAGAAACAGCAAAATAAAAGCCAGCCATAACATTCTAAAAATAATCCCCATGCAATCTACTATAATCTGTTATAATGAGTTTGTCCAGACCATTAGTTCATAATTTTTTTTCTCTATAATGTTCCTGGATACATTTTTAGGAAAATGGGAATTGTGGAAGGCTGCTTTTATCAAACATAGACTTAGTTGTCAAATAAATTTACAAATACAACTTTTCTGCCATATTTTCATATGTAGGTATTCTCACTGTCTTCATAGGGGCTAATCTGGAATGATTTTAGTGCTTTCCGGTTCCTTTCCTCTTTGCACTTCCAGATCACTCCAAGTCCATGAGTCACTTCTGGAGCTTTTGGTCCATGATTGATCGGCACAGTGGCTTCGGGCTTGTGGCGAGGCACTACATCAACCTGACAGTGTGCAGTGGAGCAGATCCTGTTCTCTTCATGGTGTTTCAGCATTGCTCACAAGTCCAGGACCAAACTTTCCTCATAGCTCTAAGGCTCTGAGCCCCTTTGAACCCCAGATGCAATGGGCTCTCACAATCCCATTTCATTCTCATGGCCTCCTCCAGGTGTTGGCCCTTTCCATGCATCCTATCTGTATGACTTTTAGTGCTCCTTGCAGACCAGACCAGTGTTGTCCCAGACCCGGTTGTGCAGGTGTGGACTGCTGGCCCAGACAGGGCTTGCTGCAGAAGGTGATCAGGGATGGGATGTCAGACGGTGCATGGTCCTGCTGCTTTCTGTCTGGTCGGGAGGCCTGTGGTGCAGTCCGCCAGGCATAGTACTTCCCTGACACTTCACTGACCTGGACACTCAGAAATGGTCCATTAAATTGTATGCCTGCCAGCTTTTTGAAAACTCAGAAAACAGCTGAGATTGAAGGTTAAAACTCACAAACAAAACCTTTCTTGCTGCCATAGCTAGTAATCATTGTTAGTCAAGCCAGCCAGAGGAAACTGAAATCCCTCCTTCTCTCTGCAGGTGCCTTGGCTGGACTCCCACTGATCCTGCAGTCCCTCATCTTCGCCTGGCTGCCCTGGTGAAGAGGCCTCCAGAGTGAGCAGGGGGCAGGTGTACCCAGAACTCCTGGGATGTTCTGCCTTCCACTCCCATGGATCCAGGAGAGAAGCGAGGAGCAGGCAGAAGTGCACCGCCACAGGTAACCAACCTTGTGGGGGCACCTGTGGGAGTTTTATTTACTCTTCTGATGACATGACTGGGCTACATTTTGGGGGGTTCATTTGCAAAGGACTTTACGATTAAAGATCCCAAATAAATGGAAATTACTTTATCATCAAAAGGAAAAACTTCAAGGATGTGTGGGATGGTGAGAAATATCTGGACCATGGGACCCTTATTCCTGGGGTGTGTGTGGTTATTATACATTCAGGTAAAACCAGAAGGCTCTCTCATTGTCCTGGATCCTGAAACACTTCTCTTTTGGAATATTTCCATAGTTCTTCAACTGTCACCTCCGGTCCCTCTTTTATTGTCTTAAACTGCAGGATCCTACAGTATATCCAGTTAAAGACTCAACGTTAACAAGGAAGTGGGGAAACAGAAATTCCTAGACTGCTGATGAGTATGAATGACAACAAACCATGGAGAAATATTTAGCGGCACAGTAGAAAAACATATGCAAGTTTGACTTAAGATATCAGAAAATTTTATTTGGTACTAAAGCAATACAAACACAGTTGAAACTTTGAATTTTGATTCCCCCAGGCTACTGATATAGATAAAATATTTTTATATAGGACAGCTCCAAGTCAGCTGTAGGAATACAAAAGTAATCAACCAATACCCCATGGTATACTGGTTTGCTAAGATACACCATTCAGCAGGTTAGATATATTTATGATTTATGATGTTTTGAACTTTCAATGGGTGTATTTGGGGTATAACTCTATCATAAATAGAAGACCACCTATCTGTATGCTAAATCTGAATACTGACATACAATTTGACCCAGGAAATCCCTTCTTATCATATACACTCAACAGAGATTAAAAAAACAAAACAAGAACCTTCACCAAAGATCTATATGATATGTCCAGAGCGGTATTATTTGTTAAGAGCCCAAATATGGGAACAGCTTACATGCTCATCTTTATTAATTAATTTTTCATTCCTTAATAAAATATCTGAGGTTAGGTGACTTTACAAATAAAAGAAGTTTTTTCAGTACACATTTCTGAAATTTTAAGGTTCTGGTACTAGCATTAGTTTGGTTTTGATTAAGGATGAATGTTAGAGGAGTAATAATGTTAGAAGTATCATGCGCCATCTTGCGTGGTTCTTCTGGATTCTTCACCCTTTCCCATAGCTCCACCCCCAGCCATAAAGTTACCCTTTCCCAGAATCCACATCAGCTGGAAGCAACCAGAATTTAGCTCCTTGCAAGGCATGAACGTTATAGCATCTGATAGGCTAAGACTACCTTACCTCTGCCCCAAGGTAAGATCCCCTAACCCTGGGAAAATATAAGACCGTTCACCCTCTCCGCATCTCTCTCTTATCTCTTGCCTCTCTCTCTCTCTCTTTTGCCTTTGTCTCTGTCTCTCTCCCCTTTCTTCTCTTGCTCTAGGCTCCCTGTCTCACTTCCTGTACAGAAGCTACTTGCTTCTGAATAAAAATCTCCTGATGGGTACCTAGTGGTTGGCATGGTCATTGAGCGTTGGCAAATTCTTTACCTTTATAATGAACAACCTACTGTCCTAAAGAGCAGTTGTACATGCAACAGGGAGAGAGAAAGCTGGAGAGAGTGCCCTCTACAAAAAGGCTGGTGTGAGAGTCTGTAGCTGCGTTATGTGATAATAGCTAAAATCTGCATATAACCCATTTGCCTGTTCTAATAATAGAAGAGATAAATCCTGGTACAGAGATATGATGGGGTTCTACAGGACAATAGGAGTCAAAAATTCAACTCTACAATACAGTAGATGAACCTCATATACCTAGTTAGGGAAGAGAAGACAAAGAAAGTGCACATATGGTTCCATTTCTGTTCAGCCCTGAATCAGACAGAACTAATGAAAAGTAACAGAAGTTAGGACAATGGTGACATTGTTGGGGTTGAATGTTAATGTCAGGAAGGGAATGTGGAGGGGTCTTACGAGAACCTGACGATATTCTCTCTTGACCTATGTACTGATTACACAGATGTTCGCATTTGAAATTTAATGAGTTGTATAATTATTCTAGATCTAATTATACTTCAATACAGTTTACAGAACAAAATAAACAATACTGATGTTACAACTCTAGCTTTTGAGTTGGAGTTCAAACTCTGTTGGAGTTGAGTCCTTGTGATATCTCCATTAATTTCTCCAGCCCCGTCTTCTTCCATCCTTCTCGTGCTGCTTGTGCTCCAGAAACAGTTTCTTGCTTTTTTTTTTCAGCCATTACTTCAGTTTTTTCACTTGTACGTCTCTAGTACTTCGTTCAGTTCCCTCCTTCTGCCTAACGTCGTCTTCCATGTTTAACTTGATTCAGCTCAATGGAAGTATGACCTTCCTCCTGAAAACCTTCCCCAGCTTACACGGCCTGGGGTGTGTTTGCTTCCTCTGTGCTCCCATCATTATTGAAATACATCTTACCTTGTTCAGAGTACACCTTTGTATGTATTTGTTAAATTAATGATTTCTTTATGATCCAGGTGCCTTGAAATCAAGGGATTCATTATTTCAAGGAAGCTCATGATAGATGCAGAGACTGTCACCAGGAACTGTGAACTTCACTGTTTGTTATTCTGTTCACTGAGCACTGGAGCCCCTACCCCTGGCAAAGGAAGGACATGTCTGTGGGCTTCAAAGCTTGCTATGTGGCTACATTATTTACTAGTGCTATTTCTTGATGGCTCTGGAAACAGCTGCAGAATGAAGATAATTTTGTTTTGCTCTTATCTTTTTGGGGGAAAGGGAGAAATAAGAAAGATATGCATTATTTTGTTTATTTCAAGTTAAAATAATATCTACAAGATATCAGGAGGAGAAAAACACAATCTAATTCTCTCATCTTAAGATTTTCTGTTTCTCTGGCCTTTTTCTTCCTACTGGCTACATCTCAAAAGTTTCTAGATATCATGGTCTCATTTCTATGGGGTGTAGGCAGCCTCCTATAAAATGGATCATACGTGTGTTTAAATCAGAAATAACCTTTCTATGTTTTAGCAAGATGTTTATGAAAAGGTGCACGTTAGGAGATTGGGATTGCTTGTGAGAGTTCATCTGTGTATTAAAAAACATTAATACGTGTCTGTCGAGGAAGAGAAAAGAAGCAGACTATAGAGAAATTTTGTTCATGAGCCTTTAGGATTGTAACAGTGAGTCGAAACAAGTGAATAAACACTCACAATGCTAATTTAACTGGATACATTTTAGGCGTCCCCCTCCTTTCCTTTCACACTCCCCAGTTCAAAGCCGCACAGTTCCTCCAGCCTCTGCAATTACAGCTGCCTAATTCTGTGTCTACCCTGGAGATACAAACGAGCTAAAAAGAGACTTTCTAATCAACTCTTATAATTATGCAGTCAGATGGAAAATACTGATAACCGAGCCTTATTCTTAGTTATGAGCTTTGCATATTTGGATGGGTGGGCTGCAGCACAGAGCACAGCACGTCCAAATGGCCCTGCTGTGCGGGTGATCTTAACCAGCTCGGTGTCCACAGAATTCTTAAAATCCTGGAGAAAAACGAACGCGCTAGGGTTTCTTTCTCTCGTGCTTTCCACATCATTTATCATTATTTTGGAATACCTGGGTTCATCCCCACAGGGTGAAGACCTCTGGGCGACCTGAGTGTAATGGAGGAAACTGCTGGCCTCAGCAGCGGAACCGGGAGAAGAAACCAGCTCACATCTGGATGGCCTCAGAGCAGATGTCTGGATTCTGACCCGGCATTCACGGGGGGCCTTGGCCGCTGTCATTGACCCACTTTCCTTCTTTTCACTGGCTTCTCCTGCCTTACCGAATTCAGCAGTGTTTGGCTACGTGTACAGCAAGAGGCTGGACGCCTCAGTTTCCCTTGTGCCAGTACAAAATTAACAAGTTCCAGCTCCGCTCTTGCCACCTTTGGGAGAAGCTGGCCGCTGTGATGGTAACATACAGGTGTGCTCTCTCCCTAGAGCGACTCCAGGGCGCTCCACTCCCCCTTGAGGACTCCAGAATTAGCACCACTAATTACTACAGCCCAGCAGCATCGCAGCCCAGTGGCTCATGGGAAGCCCCCTCCCACCACCGTGGTTCAGCTGCTGCAGAGGCGGCCCCTGGGGAAGTTAGAGCTCTGGGGCCCTGCATACCCGGCCAGCTTCTGTCAGTTGACTAGCTGCTTGCCGCTCTGAATCTCAGCATCCCTCCAGTGACACTTTCCTTGCAGGTTGTTTGGGATTTAGTGGCGGCTTATGCGGTTATCTGGTCCAGAGTAAAAACTCAAAACTAGTTGTGCTGAAATGTGCGGCCACTGAGGCTTAAGAATTTCAAATCCCTTGCAGCTTAAGGGCCCTCACATTATTAATAACTCAGGGGGCAACTGAACAAGTCTTCTGTCGTTGATCTGTTTAAAGTGCTCACGCTGCCTTGAAGTAAGTCACACATTTTGTCAGATACATGCAGTTCTGTGTCAGATCTCTCTCGAGCTGGGAAAATCTACTTTGACTCACTTTTGTGACTGTGGCCTTTGACATACTTTGAGAAAGTTTTTTGGGTTGCATGAGGGTAAAGCCTGGGTCTATTTTCACCTGTATTTTTTTTCCCACAATGCTCACTTTAGAACCTAAGATCTTTACACTGAGCTATAACTTCAACCCTTCTTTTTCTTTTCTTTATTTTCTTCATTGTTTTATTTTGCTTTGTTTTGTTTTGAAGCAGAGTCTTACTAAATCACTACATTGCAACAGACAGGACAGAGGACTTCAAGCAAATTTTATTTCTGTGTAATTTCTGTGGTGGAACTGAGCCTAGTGAGCAGGGAATAAGCACATAAACTTCATTTATTAGTAATATGGATTAACGGTGGAGGGAGATTACAGAAAGGATTCGTACAGACTGTAGCTGGTGGCCTGTGGTACGAAACCACAGCACTTGAGGTCTTTGCTTTTCGCCTTTTCTGTGCCTGTGGACACTAAAGACACTTCTGTATGCCCCTGGAGGCTGACCTTGACTTTGACCTTGTGTTTCTCCACCTAGGCCTCCCAGGATGCTGGGACTGTAGGAGTGAGCCCTTGTGCCCGACTCATTTGTGCTTTTATTACTGAGTTAGCAGACAAATGACTAGATGAGTTCTGGGTGTCAGGAGGAGGCTGGTGAGTCTGTTGAGCTTCGACATCCAAACAACCCAATTTTCAGAGCAGAATCCTAGATTCTGAGTCCATATTTTGGATCTGCTGCTGACTCTTCCTATGACTCTGGACAGTTTAAAAGCTTTCAAACTAAAGGGAAGCAGTTCATGTTTGTCATGAGAGATCAGCTAATTAATGAGTGGAACAGACTCTTCCATAGAAGCAAGGGTATGAGCGTTAAAGCAAATTAGTATTTCAAAAGTGAAGGAAAAGCTACACGATACATATTAGACTTAGGAACTTTAAGGTAAAGAGCAGCACAAAGAGCATGATGATCAGTGACTTGTTACTCCAGTGAAGTAGCAGAAAGCCTGGAGAAGGTTGCATTGCCTAGGAGAGTATTCCTAATCCATGATGAATAAGATTAAAAGTCTCTGTCTCTGTCTGTCTGTCTGTCTGTCTGCCTGCCTCCTTCTCTACCTCCCTCCACAGATTACTTGACTTCTAGAAGGTTTTGATGAGCTTTCTTACAACAAAGTCATCAGAGACATAGAAAAGGTGAAAAGAAAAAACATCAGAGCTTTGCAGTTTCCTACCACGGGCCACCAGTTCTAGTGTGTATGATTGGTTTCTGTAATCTTCCTTCTGCGGGTTTATCTGGGCTATGAACAAATGAAGCTAATGTGCCCTCACTGGGCTCAGTTCTGCCATAGAAATTACCCACAAATAAAATTTGCTTGAAGTCAACCGTCCTGTTTGTTCTCCGCTTTAAGACAAAGTCCTCTCTTACAGGTGCTATGGCCCTAGATTTCATCACTCTGCACCCCTGTGGATTCCTGTCCCCGCACTCCCTCCGCATTCTCATGTTTTCAGTTTGTCCACAATAGTAATGGCTTTTCATTGGTGGTATTTCATCACTTTGTTGATCTGGCTGCTCCCCTGGTTTCGCCAACGTGTCCCACTTCCATGGCCTCCCCATACCCTCCCAGGATCCACCGCTTCAGGGGATCCAGAACACTTCTGACTCTAGAATAGAATCTTGACATTCCAGGACTGGTAACTCTGTATTCATCATTACCAAGTTATCCTGACTGCTAACCTTACTCTGGCCCTTCTGACTGAACTATCACAGAGGTTCCATCAAAGTTATTTTTGTCACCTATTCATCCATTCTCAAAGACCAGAGCCTGGGTATTTAAGGGCAGATCTGTGTGGAAGGAGTTCTAGTCTACTCGGGGAGAGGTCCACAGATATCTTATGTAAGGGCAGAGCTTGGAAAAGTGTTTTCAGAGTATCGTACAAACCAGCTCGGAGATTCATTTACCCTACCTGGGTCTTTTTCTGCTCCCTTGGGCCTGAATTATCTTCATCTTGAGGCCTTGTCTTTGTGGAAGGCTCTTTTGCATTGAGTGCTGGCTGGGTTTCCACTTACCAGCTACACTGAATGAAGACAATTGTCCTCAGTAAATTGAGATTTTAGTTTTGCATTCCTTTCTATTTTTGTTTTCTCTCTTTATTAACTTTATTGGTACATTTTAGGTACACATTATGACCACATTCATCACTGAAGATTTGTACATGTACATGATATATCTTGATTCTTATTTTTCCCATTTGTCTGTCCTCTCTACCCCCCATATACATAAACCTTGACTCTGTTTTTTTTCTTTTTACTTCCAATTATTTTTTCTTGCCCTTATTTGATATCTTCTGCCTGCTCTCTCTAGTTCCCTTTCTCCTTTGCACATTTTTTGCCTTTATCACAATCCCTGTTATACCTTTTGGATCTCATTTACACTTCACTTTCTCATATGCTGCCATTTCTCACTACATGATAGGGTCTTGGCCATCCAGGAAACTGCATCAAGTCCTACAGAAGGACTCACTGCTGTGTGATGGAGGAAGACAGTTTGGGAAGCAGACCAGTATAATACAGTTAGTCTATGCCACTTACTAGGTCTGTAATCTTGGTTGAGTTCAAATAACCCAGCTACTCTAGTTTGGAGAGATCACCTATTAAGTGCTGGTAGTTCAGCGCTCAGAGTTAATGAAAGTAAGGTCAACACACACCAGTGTAGGACCTGGGAGACCCTTGACCAATGCTTGCCCTTTTCTCTTCAGCTTTAGCAACACCAGAACTCCATCTGGAGCTACAGTCTGTGACTGTTCTTCCTCCTCTAAACCTGGAACAACAGGACATTTGTGCACTAGTTTTGATTTAAAAACAAACTGCTATTATGAGCCTTGGAAAGATTTTTGTCTTCTAAAATTTATTTTTGAACACTTATAGTCTTCAAAATATCACCGGGGCCTGGTGTGTACCTCAGTTGTAAAGCTCTGTACTCCAGTTTTAGTACTGCTGAAAAAAATAGACTATTAGATTAAATAAAACCCAGGAAAATATCACTGAAAATCTATTTAACATTGGTCTAGGACAAGTTGTAGAAGAATGTCATGTTCCCTGGGAAGGAGTTAATATCAATGTAATCAATATGAGGACGTATTTTCCATCTCTCTACCAGTCTTCAGCTTACCGTGTGCAGTGTATTTTCTGAAGCAGAGAGAGACAGTGTCCGTATAATTGGCAGAACACTATAATGGTTAGAAGCCACCATCATTCAGCAAAGCAGCTTAAGTACAACTAACACATCTATTTCCCACTAGGTGTGTTATCTTGGATCCCAGTTTCTTTATTAGCAAAGTATTATTAGAATTCCTGTAATAACTATATCTAGCTTTTGGGTTGTTCTGAAGCTTACACAAGTTAAATGTATACACAGTACTTACAAAAGAATATCCCCAGTAAACATTGTCTTTGCATTTGCTATGATTATTCTACCCTTAACTAACATTAGTATCATTTAAGAAAAACTTTCTCCAGATCTTATGTAAACTGAGTTAATATAATCATGATAATGAGTGCTTTTTTATCATTTGTATTTGTTTTTGGTTTATTAACCATTTATGTTCTTTCATAAAATTTGTATTCATTCTCTCTATTTTCAGTTCTTTATCATTAATAATTTCAAGGGCCATTTCACGCTGATGACCTCTGTCCCGCTATTACCTTTACTCTGCCTTTTCTTCAAGCATATATATATTTTAGTACAGAGGAAATTTGTTTCAAAATAAGAGTAAAGACCAAGTTTACATAAAAGCCTGTGAAGCAGTGATTACGAACCTTTTAGAGAATTTAATGACACAAACAGCCTGCTGTGGCACACATGCCCAGGATTGCCAGCTTTGCTCTAAAGCAACATTCTGATGTTAAAATATCTTTAGATTTCCATGCATTAGTCTTGTATTACATAATATTTAAGGTAATTCAGGGAGCTGATCCAACTAGTTGTGTTTAAATTGCAGTTGGTGTTTTAGCTTTCCAATCAATAATTAATTATGTATTTCATTAAAGAAATAACTTCAAGGACCTTAATCCTATCTTTAAGCAGTATGGTCAATGTGCCAATCCGGTTGTTTTTATCTAACTATATTTTCAGTCTTGAATCAATGAGCTTAAAGATTATACTGAAGTTTTTGGTTAGGAATATTGTAGGGTAATGAAATGCAGTTTTATTTGCTGAACTTATATTGCACAATATGTTTAAAATTAGTTTTGTATTTTAAAATATTTTATCACTTACCTGTTTCTAAGTTTCCATACTAACATAATAACCACTTCACATTTTAGAAAACAAAGTGTAATTACAGTGACAGTGCACTTAGTAGACACCAGGAACTATTTTGAGCATGTTGAACAGATCTAATGCATTTCATCTTCACATGAACCTATTTACCTAGTAACTGTAGTATAACCCTCAGGTGGGGAAACTGAGATATCAGAAAGCTGCATCACATGTTTAGGAGCATTAAGTTAATAAAAAAATAGGACATGAATTTATGCAGGGTGATTTTGAGGCATAATTTGGTAAATATTCAGTAAAAGGAAATATATGAAACATTTTTGATTTTTAGTCTCTGTCATAATTACTCAGCCCTGGTTGTAGTACCAACATAGCCTTTGTTGTATATAAATGAATGGGTATTGCTGTGTCCCAATAAAACATTATTTATGGATACTGAAATTTGAAATTTGAAATTATAAATTTCTCCTGTCACAAAATATTATGTTTTTAAATTTTTCATTTTAAAAACCATTTGCAAAATGCAATAAACATTTTTAGCAAGTTGTACAAGACCCTCCATGGGATGGAGGCTATAGATGGCCTAGAGAGTGACTCAGCCATCAAACTCAGACCAGTACACACTCTGAAGTGTGAAGAGTGTCACACACCAATGGTGATACCTAGTGAAGAAAGCCCCTTTTTCTTTTATTTATGACCAAGTTAAGTACATGCTCTGAAGGCACTTCTGATTTTCTTTTGGTTTGGAAATTAAAAGTTGAATCTTTGGTTTTGCATTCTTGGGTATGGATGCAGCCTTCTTCAAACTGGCGCCGAACAGTACAGGAGACGAGTACTGGATCATCTCTGTCGAGACGTAAACTTACTGGGATAAATCAGAATGAAAAAGCCTAACTTTGGTCTGTGAATTATGCTGTTTTCCTGTCTTTGTCTACAAATCAATCTCATTCATCATCAGAACAGTTTGATGTGGATAGATCTGTGCAGATAGAGCCTGACAGCACCAGTGTCCGGCCTGGTCTCTCTATTATGGAAAATAAAGTTCCATTAAGCCATGGGAAGCATGATCAAATTTTGAAATAACATTGGCACAGTGGCTACATCGTTTTAATTGCTCTTCCTGCCAGACTAGTTGAGCCGCATGGCAGTCACCTCGTTCATTACACCTACCAGCTGTCCAGAGGGCTCTCAGCACCATCTCCATGACAGTTTGAGGGTAAGGCCAGTTGTACGTCTTAATGCGGCAGCCATGTTGACACATTTTATGACCTGCACTATGGATGTTTTGTTTGCTCAGTGTCTGGCTCTGAGAGTCATAAGATTCTGTTTTTAAGGAGGCAGGATGTGGCTTGGGGGGCTCATAGAGAAAGAAAGGAAATCAACATGGTTTTAGAGACAAGTTTATCTGCTTCTGATAACTCTGAAATATCTTCACATCTGATAACCTTACAGTGCCACTGATTAGCCATATTAAGAAAACTAGAGAGATTATCTTCAGAAAAATCAAAGAATATAGCAGCTTTTCAATCCAAAAGACATTAAATTGTAGCATAGTGATAAGGTAGCCAGACAATTTGGACAGGGCTGTGCAGTAACTAGGCACTATGGCTCCAAATTCTAGACTCATTTGGTTTACAGCCCTTGATGGTTGTCAGCTGCTTACCCACAGCTAGGTGTTTACGGCACAATGCGGTCAATGAGTATAAGTGCTGTTTTCCCTTTCACACTTTGGGGAAATGCAGGACCTGGTGGAGTTCACGGCCCGACCTCCAGTGCCTGGGACTGAAACCCAGCCCTGACTGGAGTGCTGCTCCTAACTCCTGGTTGTTCCTCTTCCCACCGAGTCTGCCACCTCGAGCATGAACATCACCAAGACAGCCAACTGGCCACTGAAACAAGGGAAGGAGACAGAATGTGACTGTTAACACAGTTAAAACACCAAAACACTGTGGAGAGGTCCTCGATTTAAGAGTCATGAATTCAAATCTGTAAAACTGTAAAGTACTAGAAATATAAACTTGGGCTTGTCAGGTACGATCTGAAAGTCTGTTTTCTTCTCTGTAAAATAGGAATAGTGACATACTATCTCTAGCTACTGAAAGAGAATAAGGGGCCAGTGTCAGGAGAAGCCCCTGGTATGGTGCCTAGCACTGAGTATCATCAGCTCCTTTCGTTTTTTGGAAAATATTTCATACTCTGAAGCTGGAGAGACATGGGAAAGCACCAGACAATAATTTCAACAATTTATGTAAGAATTTTCTAAAATTTGAAAGTGTTGTAGATCTTGCTATAATTTTAAATTTCTCTTATGTTTTTAATATCTCTTTTACTGCCAGTAAACTGAATTTGCAAACCAATCAAGAAAACTGGGATTATTGAGTGTCAGTGTAAATCAGGTGTCGGCACTTATGTCAGTGCAGGTCGTTGAGTGTCAGTGTAAACCCAGGGTCGGAAGGAAAGGAGGCACTCAGGGATGCGTTCCTACAGGGAGAACAGCCTCAAAGGACTGAACCACTGAGCTGTCTATCAACAGCTCTTTTATTACGGAGCAAATACAAAGTAGCAATGCATCGGGGTAAAAAACAGAAGAGGTGCCAGGGCAGTTCCTGGGACAGGCCTTGCAGTTCTTCCTGATTCCTATCCCAGTGTTTGTTTATGGATCTTGTTTGCAAGATTCAGTAACACAAAACTTAACAAGATGTCCAGGAAATATCCTGTGAACTGGTGATAGACTCAGGAGTTCTGCATAAGGAGCTCTGCAAAGTTCTGCTTAATTTGTTGTCCCAGACAACTGCTAAATGGCTACATTTTTCCCTACAATTGAGGAATAATGGAGACTATTAAAAATTATTTTGTTTTATAAATAATGTAAAATACAAATAACAAAAAATTACTTATTTTTCAGTACAAGGCTTAAAACTCATGGCCTTCACGCTGAGGTATATACCAGTATATTTCTTATTTTCTATTTTGAGACAGAGTTTTTCTAAATTGTTAAGTTACATAGGCTAAGTATGAACTTGTGATCCTCCTGCCTCAGCTTCTGGAAATTACAAGCCTGTGCCACTCTGCCGGGCTATACAAATAATCACTTTAGCCATTATAACTGTACAGTTCAGTGGTATGAAGTACAGTTAGGGTTAGCATTGGCAGTAAGCATCATGGCCACACACCAACCTTTTCATCACTGCAAACCCATTCTTTGTACTCATGAAACAATAACTTCACTCAATTCATGGCAAACACTACTCTCCTCTCTATGAATCTGACTACACTAGGCAATTTATATGCATTATTTTACATTTTTAACTGTTTTTTTTCTTATCTTTTTCAAATTATTCTGGAAACTTAACTTGAATTTCAATGCCTTATTGTGGAAGTTCAGTATGAATTTATTTGATTTGATTAACTTTCATCTCAGGGTAGATTCCAACATTTAAAACTGCATCTTTATTTAATCAAAAACTAATCTCTCAATGGAAAATGACACTGAAATGGTAAGAAATTTACAAAGTAATTAAAAATTTTCTAAGAGAAAATATTGCATCAGTAGTAATTATACTTGGGACAGCATATGTTCACATGCACACACGATGGGTGGATTTGAAGAGAAAAAAATTACTGCTGCATTAATTACCCAAAATAAAACAACACAGGCTATTATTTTCATGTCATGAAATTGCTTGAATATGCACTTACAAAGGCAGATCATGAAGTTTAAGTTATTTAATTGAATTATATTGTCATTTATGCTTGTACATTTTTCTTTAAACAAAAAGCTTTTAAAATATACTTATTTGCCATGCATCAAAATTTCTACAGGCCTCCTCATCTTTATAAAGACTTCTCTCAGAACCAGTAATGAGAACTAAATGATGTTTCCAAAAGCCAATAAATTCTACTCTAGAATCTCATCTACT
>PVIR01012251.1:0-18228 GCA_004026965.1 Petromus typicus
CAGATCCAGGACCCGGGGATGGTTTCTTCTGAGGCATCGGAAACCCACTGACTGATTCCACAGGCACCACTAGTGAATAGTGTCAAATTTATACTGACTTTTGTTCCTCCCTTTCTGTCCTTCTTTCTTTTCTCCCGCCCACTTGGTGCTTCCTGGCCTGACCTCTGCTCCTCTGCTCATGTGGCCTGAGCAGCTCCTTCAGCTGAGTGTACGGGTGTGTGGCACATGCCAGAGGAAACTAGTTTCATAACATCAGAGCAGATAAATAATGACCCTCTACTTCCCAGCATCTGACTTCATTAAATGTCACTAAAAAGGTATTTTCTTAATTGCAGATTTCAGGGAGCTGCTCGCAAGTCATGCTGCTTTGTGAGGCTCAGGAAGGGCCTATCTCTCTGCCTGACCCAATTCTCTTCCACAGCAGGTTTGGAAACCATCGTCTACACCTGAGCCAGAACTGATGGTATTTTTTTAAGGTCAAGATTGAGTGACTTGGTTGCACAGTAGAATCGCCTTTCAACGTTTTATCTCCAGGGAGCCTGGGTGTGGGGCCTGGGCTCGGTGCTCCTCAGAGCCCTCCAGGTGAGCGTGGCAAGGCAGGGCTGAGGACCTGCTCCGGGCTGCGAACAACCACTCTGAGCTTGTTTCAGCCTTGCTTATGGGCGGTTCTTGTCCCACCAGCACCCTCAGTGCCGTGACATGTGAATGCTGTCTACAGCTTGAAGTTGCTCGGGCTGGACTACAGTTTCTCAATACCTCATCTGTCCCTGAATCAGTATATTCAGTGTCCAAAACTGAAATTTGTTAGAAAAAAACGTACCTTAATTCCACTCATTTATCCGACAGCTTTTTAAACTGATTATAAACATTAACTTTCACTCATTTCAAGAAATGCAGATGATTTTCTACTTCCACTTACTACCACACATGAAGTATGAGACACACATAAAGAATTATACGATAGTCATTAAAAGGTCACTGAAAATGTCCGGAATGGATGTTAGCACCATGACCGAAGGGAGGCCGTGATCTCAGGAGCTCTGGAGTCCAGGTAACTATGCCCATGCTGTCTGGGTGAGACTAGAGGTTCAAAACATCTCCAAAAGTATTGAAGATTAGAGATAAAAGTACTGATAAGAGACACGATAGACTTATGTAGCATTTCTCTCTGCCTTCAACGCAGGTTGCTAGTGAGAGGTCCAAGTTGGGGGTGGGGCTTCCGCTCCCTGACAGGAAACCAGAAGTCTGCAGCCACTCACTGTAGGGCCGTCAAAGCTAATGACGTGGTAAAGGGATGAAGGACGATGCCCTCGAGCCTGCTGGCGCTCTTTTCTAGAGCAAGTTTTCATCTGGAGTCGCTTCCCCTCCTGTTTTCCTCCTCAGTGTGTTTAGATGTGCTAAAATCACCTCCAGGTTGAGAAATTATCCTCAGCTAATGTCCTAAGAACATAAAATAGGACAGCAACAGTCTAGTGATTGGGATGTAGACAAAGAAAAATAAAAATTATTTCCCTTTTATGTCTGTATCAATTTAAGTCAGGGATGAGCCCAAACTCAAGCAGGACAAGCTCACAGTTTTATGAGCCGATCCAAAATGAGTTTTAAAGCAAATTTAGAACCTAAAAGACAATTTCATTCGAAATTCCTCTAGGCAGAAAACCAATGGGACTTTAAAAACAGCAAAATGCAAATAAAAGGACAGATTCAAGGGTAAAAATATTTTACAAGTTCCAGTGACAGGAAAAAAATTCTATTTACATATGAGATAGTAGGAAGCCGACAATTGTACAACATTTTTTAAAAAAGCACTAAACTAGAAATTAGAAGATCCTGATAGAGTTTTAGCTCTGCAATAACAGCCCCAGGCAAGTCATAAAATTTTCTGGGTCTTAGGTTCTCCATCCTTAAAAGAAAAGTAAGAAACTATTGGTGTCTTTCACATCTCTAAAATGTTTGGCTCTGTGTCTGCTCACACTTCAAATGGTCTGAAAGGTCTAAGCATTTAACCAAAGTTAGATTGCTTCAAAAGCTGTCCCTTCTGGTAGCTTTTGTTCTTTTCTTCCAGTTGACTCCAATATTTGACATTGTAGAGCTATTTTCTTTTTCATTTGTTTGTTTGGTACCAGGGATCAAACTCAGGACCTTGCTGTTTCCCAGCCAGATGCTGTGCTACTGAGCTACATCCCTGACATTCCTGACCCTACTTCCTTCATTCTTGAGAAACTTGTTTGAGTCAAATGTTGGTAATAAGACCTCATTCTTACCATAAATGGTATCTTACAGCTTTATTGTCTAATATGATGTCTAATATTATGTCTAATATATGTTACAGCTTAATTGTCTAACTATTCAGATTTAAAGTGAATAAAGACTCCGGGTTGAAAGGAAAAAGCGATGTATGGGTTAATCTGAAATTGGAGCTAATGACTCCAAAGTTCTATAGTCTACAATAAATGATTATTGAAAGCACATATTTTCTTGCCAGCATTGCTAAGAACAGCTCCCTAGGTGTCAAGACTATAGCTGCCCATCTAACTTTTCAGGCTGCCAAGGAGATACTTTGATATCTCCCTCCAACTCTTCTTATCTGACCGGGGCCTGAGCCCATTCTGGAATGTAACGCGTGCGTTTCTGACACTCCCCTCGTCTCAGGCCATCAGGAGCCTCTCAGGGGCTTGGTGCTGGTGCTGAGGACTGGCATGAGGCTCTCTAACCCCAGTGGCACTGCAACCTGCTACTGTTGGGACAGAAATGTAAAATGCTGATGAACAAGTGGACATCAGTCCAGGGTAGGGTTGGTCATGAACAGTTTAATTTTTTTTTCAGCCCAAGTAAAGTTGTCCTTGGCCGACCCAGCCATGAACTGATGCCCTCCACAAATACCTGTCTCCCTTATCTGCTCCTCCCATTCTGAACTGATGCTACTCCAAATACGTGTCTTCCTCATGTTGCCAACCCTACCCAAAATTCATGTATTCTTACTGAGTTTGAACTTGTATAGCCAATCAGTTACAAAGATACAGTACATAACCAATCAGCTGCTTGCTTTGCTTCTGTTCTTAGTTCCTGCTTGCAAACCCTACATAAACTGTAAAAGAACAAAAGACAGTTTTCCTGCCTCTTTGAGGGACTATCCTGACCAGGCCTGTCAACGTAAATAAAATTTGCTTTTATGTCCAAATCCTAGGAGCCTTGGTGTTCCTCACGTGCCACCACAGGGTAAGGGTGTAGCTCAGTGGTACAGCCCTTGTCTGCCACATGGATTCAGTCCAAAGTCCTCGCAAGAATGCATGAAGGCTCCTGATTTACCATGCAATTCACAGATGCTGAAAAGCGCATCTTACTGTGACTCTCCACTGACTTGGAGCACAGCACAGAGCTTACCACGTAAGTCTGCTGTAAACAGTATTGATTCACTGTATGATCTAAATCGCTCACGACGGAGCTTTGCTGTGAGACTCTTACTCACCGTGCAATAGCATGAAACCAACCGAGGCATTCAATGGCGAAACTTTCCAAGTTAATATGGGGCCCAGAGGATTCTACTTGTCTTTCTGTGACAACAGCACTCTAGGTTTTATTAATTCTCTGTGAATATCTCCACAGACACCCTGCTGAAGCCTGAAATGTGGCCTTACCTAATCCCATTCCTTCTACTTCACGGAAGTCATTACTGCATGAGCATTAACACCCTTCCCCCAGGGAAGGAGCATGAAGGATTTTACCCTCATCAAAAACCGGTGATACCAAAGTTCATACCGGAAATATTGCAAATCTGAAAGACCAAGAACAATGCGACCATCTTTAGTCCATTCTTTTTCAGATTAGCTGTGGAAAAACACTTGGGAGTTGGGAGTTTCTTGATTGGCCAGCATTTTATTTGCTACCCAGAAAAGTCTATTATTTGAACCACAAAACTAAATGAAATAGCATGAAATAAAATAAATTATTATCCCAAGGGTTATTTGGTCAGTTCTTCAGAGAAAATGCACCTCATTTGTGGCAAGATTTTCAAATTTACAGATTATGTGGAAGAAATTATATGAAGTATAAAATTGTATGATTTTTTTGGTCTGAATAACCCTATTAACTTATATTTTCCTTTAATTGCAGATATTCTTCATTAGGAAAGAATATTTATTTAGAAGGTTGATCATGAATCTGTTACTCTTTAAAATAAGCTTACTTTCCTGGAAATGTAATAAAATGAGCTATTTTCAGAAGAAACATCAAGTCAAACATAATTTTTATATGTTAGCTTTTGGCCTATGTAGATATAACCAAATCTGCTTTTCTTTTAACCCTGAATATTTCTTTTCTGACTTTCAGAAAATAAATGACGAACTCTGCCTTTCAGCCTGCTCTGTTGTTTAAGAAATACAGTGTGATTTTGTATGATAGTGCTATTCCTTTCAACTTTATATGCAATAAAAATCCATGCTATGTGGGACTTGTCTAGAGATTCCCACTGCTGGGGAGTCATCTTCTCACACTCGTACAGAATGTAGCTGAGGGACACGGTGTGTGAGGACCACGTAAATGTGATAGACCGCTCTGTTTTCCATTGGTGAAAGACTAGGTACCTCTGAAGTCTCCTGCAAGTAGCAAAGTAAACTTCCTTAGAGCATCACACAGCTTAAACGAAAGTGTTCCCTTTTCCTATGGAGGGCGTAAGAGTTCTGAGACCCGGGAAGGAGGGGAGAAAACCTAAGAGCAGACAACACAGGGTCAAAACCTAACACAGCTGCTGCCCTTGCTTTGTCGGACACTCCCCGCCATAATGGCTCCCAGTGACTCTCATCTGAAGTTCTCATCACCCATGACTGAGAGCATCTCAGTGCTCACGAGTGAAAAGAAGTAGGTCACCTGTCCTGTCACAGAAATAATTCTGTAGTTGCAAATACAGTGGTACTTCAGTTCACAAACTTCGTTTTATGATCTGGGAAGCGTTTGTATTCGTGTTGGGAAGATGACTGCTGTTGTGTCTGTCTTCTGAGGAAGTTTGTGAGCAGAAGCAAACTTCGGTCAGACGCTTTTGTTTAGCCTCCGGCACAGTTTTGTTTTGCTGGCCACAGCAGCCAGCTTCCCATCAAAACTCAAACGTGGCCATCTTTTCCAAGTGGTGGAGCAGGCTGAGCTCAGGGACTGAAGGGCCGCTGCTGCCCCCGTACTTACTGCGTGCCTGAGAAATGCCAGGTGCCAGGCTTGTGGCTTTCACGCAGTCAGAGCTCAACCCTCACCTTAACTTCTCTGGTCTCATTAGGATCGTCATTTCCTGACACAGAAACTGGCCACTCTTAGAACCTGCCCGAAGCCTAGGGGTGGCAAACTGCAGAGCTAAGACCCATCTCAGCAGGGTGGTTCTCGGTGAAGCTCTGCAACAAGCCCTCCCCACAGGACACGGCTAACCTTTCCACTACTCTGCTTTGTTTCTACATGTAAAGGGTTAGCTTGTGTATGTGTGCATGTGTGCGTGTGTGCATGCGTGTGTGTGTGCATGTGTATGTGCGTGTGTGTGCATGCCTGTGTGTACATTCTGTGCATGTGTGTACATGCATGTGTGTGCCTGTATGCATGCATGTGTGTGCATGCCTGTGTGTACGTGTGGGGGGAGTGTGTGCATGTGTGTGTGCACATGTGTATGGTGTGTATGTGTGCAAGGGGGGTTGTAGGGGGTGGGTGGGTGTGCGTGTATGTGTGTGGCTCTGTGTGTGCGTGGTACATGTGTGTATGTGTTATGGCTAACACAATTCAGGATCCTTCCAAATCCTCTACAGGAATGTGGACAGGTGCATTATGTAAATACATTTCCCAGTTCTTAATACATATTCAGACATCTTTGTTTCTGTACTGTGAAAAACTGAGCTAATTATAAAAGAAAATTAAGAAGGATTTAAAAACTATAACAAACACCAAACAAAACCCCATACACTCTTGATCATACAAGAGTTTTCCAGCCTAGGACAAGCAGATAGCCAGATGAGGTTAACTGTATGGCCGCAAGTCTGCTCTTCAGAGTCGCAAACCCAAAGTTGGAAGTCATCCCTCGAGACTGTCTTCTATAACCTCTCTCCTCCTGAAGGGTTAAGTGATGGCGTGAAGCGAGGTCACTCATGTGTGGAGAAGCCTCCGGCTGTCTTAGCTGCTGATGAGCAGCCGTCGCAGTGGGCCTGACAGTGCTGCACAGACAAGCTTTTTAAGCTTGTAAAAGCCTCCTTGCTAGAAGAGGACATCCTAGGTGTGAGAACAGCTGCTCCGGTTTAGAATAACAAACAGCCTCCGGGGCACAGGAAAGGAGAGGTGCGGGAGGCACGTCTGGGCAGCAGCAGGCGCCTCTGACATTCTGCCCTCTGACTCAGAGTCTGGGGCCTCTTCGAGCTGCTGGGAGGCTCCGGTCTCCAGGGACAGTGCTGCTCTGTGGAGCGTGTGACGTGAGCAGCTGCCTGAGCCTCGGTGCGTGTGGAGGCGCTTTTCCGGTTGCAAGTTCCTCCGAGGTGAGGCCCGGCCACTGCGAGGACGGCGCTGCGGCCACTGTGACTTCCGACTGCTCAGCCGCCTCTGCTCATTCCTTTGTCTCCAGCCAGGGTCCCGAGAAATAGCTCCGGCCAATGCAGAATGTGCAGGAGCGACTCCCGTCCTCTTGGCCACAGTGCTCTGGGGCGGCTGCGTGACAGGCGTCCCTGACTGGGGCGAGAAGAGGAGCAGAGTGTCGCTGGGTGGGCGCCTTCTCCTACCCCCGTGAGCCCTGACGGGGAGGTCAACTTTCCCAGGAAACCCCAGCTGATTTGGCTATTAAATGAAGCCAAGAGGGTCCGAGCTAAGGCAAGATTCAGACACTATCTTCAGAATTTAGTCAAGAAATGCCTTTAATGCCCACTTAGCATTGGGTTCCTGTTAATTCAACTCTTACACAGTATCCATTTACATGCTGAGCGATAAAGTCACTTGTCCGTCATTCGGTGCCACATTTCTAAAGGCATGTCCAGAGAAAGGTAAGAGTGCATTTGTGAAGCTCCACCCAGCACCAGGGTCTGTGTTGTATTTGGGGTGTGTTGTCTGTGTTGTTGGTCGTGTTGCTGGGTCAGAGTACCCAAAGCCCGCATCAGAAGGAGGAGAGGTTTCTTTAGCATCTGACTCCAAGACAGCGCACAGCATAGGGCTGTGGAAGAGGAGAAGTCACTCGTGTCCAGGCCAACAGGAAGCAGAGAGGAGGGCGGCGCTCGTGCTCGGAGGGACACAGACCCCCCTGGCCACATCCCCAGGGCTGCCTCCTCCAACCACACCCTCCAACAGCACGTCGGTTACAAGCCCTCATATCCAATCACCTTTCAAAACTCTGTCTTTGAGCCTGCTCTTTGAAGGGACATCCAGGCATAAACCATAACAAGAGGGTTTTTTATGTTTTTAACAAAAAGGAAAATTATCCTAAGTGCTTCTGTGGGTAAGGAGGACATCTTAATCTTCTAGACAGGGAAATTATGTCTCAAAACAAAATTTACTTGCCAAAAATCAAAAGTGGCGGTAGGCTGTGACCTGTAAAGTGTGGAGTAAGGTGAAGTCAAAGCTTCAGCTGCCCGGAGAGACGGATGGCATGGCTGACGCGGAAAGGAGCTAGATCCAGGAAGAGCCGAAGTGGCAGGCGTCACCCCGAGTCCGCAGTCAGAGGGGCTGGGGATGCCAAGCTATGTGAAGAGGCCATGCCCCCCAGCGCTTCTAGCCTTAAACGAATGACCGCAGCGGATGCGCAGTGACCAGGTGGATGACAGAACCTCCCACAGGGAAACCCCCGAAAGCTCAGAGATCAGCAGGGACTCGTTGTGCAGAGCTGTAGACTGAAAGTGTTAGACACTGGACATTCTGAGTTGGAGAGACAGGATGTCAAGTGAAGCTGCTCTCTGAGAAACTGCTCAACAGATCATCTGTATGAAGATAAAAATCAGTACCTGATGAATGGATCATCTGTGTGTCGATAAAAATCAGCACCTGATCAACAGATCATCTGTGTGTCGATAAAAATTAGCACCTGATCAACAGATCATCTGTGTGTCGATAAAAATTAGCAACTGATCTGGGCCAGGGATTTAGCTCAATGGTTCTGGCGCCTGTCTTACAAGCACAAGGACCCGGGTTTGATCCCCGGTAACCACATACCATAGTGGGCGTGGAGACTCCCCCCAGCAGCAACCAGTACCATACACCACAGTGCCGGGCGTGGTGGCTCACGCCTATAATCCCAGCACTCGGGAGGCAGAGGCAGGAGGATTGCTGTGATGTGAGTTTGAGGCTGAGCTCAGGGCCAGCCTGAACTACAAAGCGAGACCCTGTCTCAAAAAACCTAAAAAAAAAAAATTAGCAACTGATCAACAGATCATCTGTGCGTAGATAAAAATCAGCACCCACAGCGGGGGACGTGGCTCAGTGACACCACACCTGACTGGCACGAGCAAGGTCCTGAGCTTGACCCCTGGTACCCAATGACTTCCCACACCGTCCACGAGGACTCCACCACTTGGCCCACCCAGGCACTGACAGAGAGCAGCCTGTTCAGATGAGTTGCTCTCACTCCCTAGGCCAGAAGTACTAATAATAAATATAGTGATGAAAGGACATTTTCTAGAATGAAGACACAGCCAAGAATGGGAAGATCTTGATTGATCATCAATATCAGATTTCAGGTAGGAGAAGTTTCCAGGAGATTGGAAATGAAGAGACATAAGAAAATCTAGAAGCTCTAGTACCTTTCTCCACTGAGATCCCAAGGCCAGTAATGTCCGAATCTGCCAGTTTACTGCATAGTCATCGAAAATAGAAGAATGTGAAATGTGATTCATGAATTCAATTAGAGGAAGTGTCTTAGTTAGTTTTCTCATTACTGAGAGCAAATACCAGACATCCAACATTAAAGTAGAAAAGGTTTATTTCTGTTTATGGAGGTTTCAGTCCACGGCTGGCTGGCTCCGAGGCAGAAGGCATCACACAGGAGAAACAGCTCATGGAGGGCAGAAGGCAGCGAAGCTACAAGGCATGACCACAGCTCTTGTGTCCCTTGTATCTGATCCAGGCTGCTCAGGACGAGCAGCGCTCACAGCCTCCGCCCTAGCGCCCCTGGTCCCAGCACAGCACCGTGAGTCAGGTCCAGCATCACGCCCTCTAGATCCACCACCTCTGAAGAGCCTATGACCACGTGAGGCTTTGGGGAACCAATTCACACGAATTATTTTGGATGAAGTAAATTGCTATATAAGCTTTCTAGTGACCAAAGAGAGAAAACTAGCACCCTGTCTCGATTATTTAATTTGTAGATGTTTTAGATGCTTTTATACTACAACTGATTAAATGAACCTGCAAATATGAAACAAATTCTAGTTATATTTTCCTATCATTTCTATGTTATTAAATAGTAAACATTTTTAATTTTTTTAATGCATGGTGGTATTTTTTTTAAAAAATTTTTTTTAGTGCTTCTCAGACCTATGTATTATCCACAGCCAGTTCAAGGCCATCTGGCATCTAAGAACGTGGATCAGCTGCAGGCATCGCATGGTGCAGCCCACGTTTCCATGATTTCCTGCTTCCAGTGTCTCCTGAATATACTCTTCCGTGTTGGAAAAGCAATTCCTTCCAGAGCACATCTCCTCTCCCTGCTGATAAAGCCCCTGTGTTATACCCGTGAGCCTAAGTATATTCAAACTCAAGTCATGTGGTTGCAAACGTCTTTATGCTGCTAGTAACCCTAATACATTGTTTCAATTTTCATTTATTGGAGATTTGGTTACTTTCACGTTTAATATCAGGCTCTGAGGAGCACGCTCAGCCGCTGCTCAGATGCTTGAACGGCACGTTGCTGCCCCCTAGCGGGTATCTCGAAGGCTCACTGCCATGTGACAATCCTGCCAGCCTTTTGCTCATGACTAATAAACAGATAAAGTGTATCCTACAGCGGCAGTTCTACAGAAGTTAAATTTGGGGTTTATTAATTCATTTTTTCTTTCTAGGTGAAATTAATATGAGTAAGTTAAAATACTAATTTGGGAAGAAAAAGTTTCCGTCGTCTCCTTGTGCGGCGCTTGATTCGGCCCCCGGGTCCCCCTCCGCTTGACGCAGCCTGTAAGACGCCAGGAAGAAGCGCCGGGTCCTTCCTGCTCTCGGTGAGCACTGCTGGGCACAGAGCATTTCAAAAGATGCAACAAAATAATTTAAAGAGCACCAGTTCAGTACTTTCTTAGTACTACCAGTGATATCAACAGGGGTTTTTATTTCAAAACACAAAGTCCCTGGAGGCTCGCGTTGCTGGTCCTGACAGTTTGCTTTCCGGGGACAGTTCCCGGTGCTTCCGCAGGACGAGCCGCTGGCGGGCGGAGACTGGCCTGGCGCTGCTGAGCCCGCGGCGGCCACGTGGGCGACGCTCGTCCAAGACCTGAACTAGAACACCTCCTCAGCAGAAAGACAAGGCCTGATTATTCTCCGGGCACGTGGTACGCAGAGCCTCACAATCATCACACACGACCCTGTTCCCTGCCGCTGCTCTGTTCTGGAACAGTGACCAGCCCGAGAGACTCAAACCTAAGTGTGGAAGCTGGGGTCTGATTCCCAGGTCTTTCAGCCTGTGCTTCTCTGTATCTTAAATCCCTAACATAGTACACATCCATCACCTGCATAAAGAATATCAATAAGGCAATAAGTTAGAGAGCACTCACAGGGTGTATTCACACTCAAGGAGCTTAATAAACGTTGGCTCCATTGAAATTTAATATAAGCATAAATTTTTCTGTCTTCTAATGAAAGAGTATTCTTTGCTTCTTCCTTCTTTTCACTGTCTTGTTGCTCTCTGTATCCTTATAAATAATGAATTTTAGTCAGATCTCTTTGCAAATTTGAGCTACTTGAAGTAGGAAAGGATTTTTTTGAAGGATACTAAGCGATTCATCGAACTTGAGAGACCAGAAATGCAAGTCTGCAGGCTGTTCCTGACTGCTGCGGAGAAACCCTGCAGACAGCGCCCTGGGCAGCACTAGCAGCCTGCCCCGGACGGCAGCGACCCCAGGCCTGCTGCGTCCCCCACGCCGCCCCGAGTGGGAGCTGGCCCTTGCCCTTTCTCTCCTGGCTTCTCCTTTCCCCTTCTCTTCTCTTCTACTTTCTTCTCTCTTCTTTCTGTCTCTCTGTCTCTCTCTCTCTCTCTCCATTCCTTCAGTACAGACACAGTCACTTTTTAAGACTGTGTGTTTGCATGACTGCATCTGGCTGGCAGAGTCTCAGACGTTGGCTGCAAGAGAAAGGTGAGATCTGACCGCTACTGTGGGAGTCTGGGGGGAAGGAACCCCACAAACAAGACAGCTCTCAAAAGGTGCCTCACACTTAACACCCTAACCCTCGGCTCTGCGGTCCTGTTGAGCTGCTCGGCTGTGGTTCCTCAAGAGCTGGTAGAAACACAACTTGAAGTTCATCTAATTGCTGGAATATTAGAGCCAATACAATCCCCAAATCTTTCACCCTCCAGCTGCACCCACGCCTGTGTCTGGCTCTCTCTGGGGGTGTGCTGTATGGTATCACAACTTAGTGTTCTGTACCGGCTGCACTGATCAACTGAGCATGGGTTAAATTCTAACACCTGCGGAGGAATGAGAACTATACGACAGTTATGAGCCCAAGGGGGGCCTTTCATTCTTGGAAGTAAGCTCCTGACTAGGGAACATAATGTAAACCATTAACGACAGAGAGCACAGGAAGGGCTGCAGCACGGAAAGCCTCGCACGGTTCGTCACGGACGAGGTAAAGCCCTGTGGGCTCCATCAGAGTCTGAGACCAGTGACCCTGTCAGGTGACCCTGTCGTGCACACGCTGGCCAGGATACTGTCACCCCGGAGCCCGGCTCTGCTTGGGAGGCAAGTCCAGAGGTAACAGCATACTTCAATTTTTATTCATATTAAAATTTTCAGATCTTTCATTACATTCAAAATCATTTTAAGCTCCATTGTTATTCAGATGCTATAAAATGAAATTTTAGATTATAAAATGCCCATGAAAATAGCAACTTCTTATGCTGACACTAATGTTCTGGTTTTCAGTCTTAAAACATTATCTTTTTTAATTTACATTTCTTATGTATACTCATTTAATAACCAACTTTAAATTCAGTAATCACATTTTCCCCTAAGCTTTGATTAGAACAATTATAGTAAATGAAAATAAGAAAGTAATTTCTGTAAAGAGATTCAAAAGCATCTTTTCAGGCCCATAAAGAAGGCTTCGAAACAGTTTTTTCAGCATCAGGCCTACAAAAAGAAGAATTTGTTCTTAAGATACACGGATCTGAAACTTTTTAATTGTCTGCTTTTCATCATTGTCTCGGTTTCCCGTGGATCTAGCTGAAGACAGCACACAATACCTAATGTTGAACACGTGTGTGGCCATCTTCACTTAGACCAAGAAGACAGAAGCGTCAGCAGGAGGCCTCATCAGCAACAGGAAAAGCAGGAATAGATCAAAAGAAGTAGAAAACCAGTGACTGAGCTTTAACACGTACCTATTCCAGGTGTCCCTACTCCTAACCTCTCCTGGCCCACATCCTGGCTTGTAATAAAGACTAAGAACATCATCGGCATGCACACACAGTACCTGAAATCTGTACGTTGATTTGTAGTGAGTGGTTATTTTCTATCCACTCACTATACTTAACACTGACGATAATTTCCCAATTTCAGAATTCCCTTGCACTGGCATCCTGGGTGTTATGTTTTTTAAATGATGTGTCACCTGGGAAGCCGTAACTAGCACCGCCCACGCGATGGAGAAGCACTTGAATCCAGCTTATGCTTGTAGAGGTTCCGTCCATGGTTGGTTGGCTCCAAGAGAACAATACTATGGCAGAAAGGCTTGGCGAGGAAAGCCACTTGCTTCGTGAAGGTTGGGAAGCAGAGCAGAGCAACAGAGCTGGACAGGAAGAGCTGGGGCCTGGGCAAAGTAGCCGAGGCACACCCAGGAGTGTACTTATTCATTCCTTGGGCTTTCCCGAAATAATAATGTTGATACGATTGACGTCAACCATCACCGAGTGTGAGAAAAAGGAAAGAAAGGCTGCAGACACTGACTAGCAGAGTTTTTACAGCACATTTTACTCACTGTGTCAAAGCCAAGCCAAAGCACTAGACATATTTCCTGAAGGCCAGGGGGTGTCTGTGCAGCTGTCAGGAGGAGAGAGGATACATCTTTTTGCATGAGTATCTTTCTCTGAGCAACTCAGGTTCTCCTCTCCAGAAAGAGAATCATTACAGAAGGCCTTCTACTGGTTCTTGAATTTTTATTCTGCATCCTCATATCCTAGAGATGTCCTAAACACACACATGAACATGCACATATATGCACATGTCCATATACTTTACATGCATGCACACAAAAGCAAGACGAAGGTGTTTTGTGGCAACAACGACTGCACATCACTGTGTCATAAACGAAGCACGTTTAGCCAGGTGTGGTGGTTCACACCTGTAATCTCAGCACTCAGGAGACAGAGGAAGGAGGGCTGCCGAGTTCAAGGCTGAGTTCAGGCCCAGCCTGAACTACAAAGCAAGAGCCTGTCTCAAAAAACTGAAAGAAGCAAGTTTATCCTTCTTTCGGGTAGAAATGGATGCGAACAAGCCCAACTCAGCTCCAAAAGCGAAGTGTCCCAGCTCTGGTGGAATCTCCCAGCGAGCCTCCTGAGCGCGCGGCTGGCTGGGGGAAAGTGCTCGTGCGCTCCGGGGCAGCGCCTGCAGCTGCCGCACTGGCTTCCACCGGACCTGACAACACGGCCGCCTCAGCCACATCAGTTCTTTGTTACACGGCGTCTTCCCTCCCGACACACCGCGGCGTGTCACTGGCAGCGGAGAGAGAGTGCAAGCTGGCCGACGCAGCGGCTGCCCCTCCGCGGGTGGGTGTGGGACTCGGGCCTCTGAGGACGGAGAGCAGCGCCCTTCCTGGCCCTCTGCCCTGGGCCACCGCTCTCTACCCCGCAGGCCACGTGACTATTTTGCCACCACCCCGCTTCTGCACAAAGGAGAGAAGAGGCCGTGATCAGTGAGGCGCAGACTGGCTCCATGTTTAAGACACTGAATATTAAGAATTTCAGTAGGAGAGATGGCGCCAGATGCTAGGGTTCAGCTTAGGCATCTGCCCACGAAACTGAGACCGGGGCCAATTTTAAGAGAATATAACTCCTAAGCAGTAGACTAGTATTTTCATTGGCTAGCAAGTAGGTTTTGACTTGGTCCCAAAAGATGGTAGACCTTAATAATAGTTGCAATTTTATACATTTAAACCAAGCCCTGGATCCTGTACTAGTCTCCAGAGATACCACACTTCCCGCGGCAGCAGAATCCGTGGTGGTAGTACCAGCTCAGGCTGCTCAGCCGCCCTGGTTAACCCACACACAATGTGTGGGTGAGAGGGATGAGCGCTCCGAAGCAGGCCAAGAAGAGAAGGCACCTGGCACCCACGTGCCCGGCCGGCCAGGCCCGGCCAGCCCTTCTGTACCCTGCGCCTGTCGGGGAGGCGTTGTTTTCAAAGCACTTGAGTCAGTTCAACACCCCGAGCTCATCATCCCGCCCGAATTCCACTTCCTGTGGATTTGATCTTGCACATCAGAGCCTGGAGACCCTTCCGCCGCCAGATGCTAGGGTTCAGCCCCTGGAGCAGTGAGCCCCTGGAGCAGTGAGCAGAGAAGTGTGCGGCTCCTGCGGACTTGCGATCATGACTGACGGACTTCTGCAGAACCGGTGCAGCCAGGGCCATAAGGACATGTAGGGACCAGACCGCCTTCGGCCTCCCCAGTAAGATCGGGAGGACACGTTTGTCTCCTCGCACTCACAGCCTGTGTTCATATTTGAAATATTCACTGTCCTTCTAAAGCTCAGTTCTTCTTTTCATGTGCAGACTTACTTACTGCCCGAGAACTGAGCGTTCCCACGCATGTCAGCGCGGCGTGAAGGGGGAACCTGGCTGGTGGCCGCCGAGGGTGCAGCTCCCAGGGCTGGAACCCCGGACCCAACAGCGCCCTCCTTCACCGAGGAAGCGCCCAGGCGCACAGCGCAGAGGGTGGGCGTCTGCAGGCCCGCGGTTAACTGTGGGAGTGCGGTCTGTCCAGGCGGATGGGTCAGCTGCTTAGGCCAGAACAACACCTGGGAAGGGAGCGGTGGGGCAGGAACTCTCTTCTAAATGAAATACTCCAGGAATTTATTTCTCTCTGCATCTGTTTCACTTTCCAGCTCATATTTCTTCATGGCGACAAAGTACCGAATGAAAGTGTCTCCAAGAGCCTGTCGCAGGCACTGATCCTCCTCCAAGGCCACAAGGGCGTCTTCCAGCCTCACCGGGATCACCGGTGGCGGGTCCCGGCAGAGGCCCGGGCTGTCGGCCTCCCCATCACTGCTCTGCAGCCCGTCCAGGCCCGCGGCAATGGTGGCGGCCAGCACCAGGTACGGGTTGGCAGTGGCCGAGCCCAATTTGTTTTCGATCCGGGTGCCCCTCCCTCCATGACTTTTGATGTTGAAAGCACAGCTGTTGTCATTGTAGCCCCAGGTCACAGGCACAGTGACCTTCAGGTCCTTGCCATCCTTGCAGTAGCGCTTCCGGCAGCTGGCAGCGGGTGCCAGCAGGCAGCTGAGCGCGGCAGAGTGCTTTAGGAGTCCCGCCAGCCACCTCCTCCCGGCCGGCGACAGTTCCTCGGCCCCGGCACTGCTGCAGAACATGTTTCTCTTCTCACTGATGTCCCAGACACTGTGGGACAAGATTCCTGAATGGCAGAAGCCAGTCTCGATGAAAAAGCTGGCGATGTAATTGTACTTCCGGGCCACTTCTCTGATGCCTGTTCTGAGGGTAAAGGCGTTATCTGCGGAAGTGATGCCAAACACCGGCAGGAAGCAGATCTCCATCTGACCAGGCCTGGTGGAGGAGGAAAAGCTCTCGACAGTGGCCCCGGTGCGGTGCAAGCCGTCCACAAGATCCTGCATGAAGGGCTGGTCGTGATTGTCCAGGAGGGTGGAAGCCGGAAGAGAGATGGTCTTGGAGTTGATGACTTCGGGCACGCCGAACACACAGAAGTCGTAGAGGAAGGCGGAGAGCAGCGAGAAGCCGGCGGCCTGCAGCTGGCTCAGCTGCCTCTGGGCGATGTAGCGCGGGGAGGTGGGCAGCGGCTCCCCGGTCACCGTGAAGGTGGCACAGATCACGCGGGCAGTCCTGTCGGCCCAGGGCAGCACCCTGAAGGTGGCGAGCTCGGGCCTCAGGACAATGTCGCTGTTGAAGCACGTGGCCCGGATGTGGTTCACTTCACTGTCCTTGGGGTCCGGGATCAGCTCCAGGTAGCCTCGGGGCATGAACACACCCTGGGTCACTTTTTCCTAGAGAAGGACACGAGATGTGAGCTAATGCCAGCCACAGTCACCAGAGAGCAGTGCTAGTGAGGAGCAATATCTAATTTAATACCAGACAAATTTTACATTTCAGAGGAAAATCTCCAGCCTCCTTTATCAGCTGCTCGTGCTTTAGGCCATGAGGGTTTTACATGCTTCTAGATAGGAAAAACAGCTATAAAACACTTATAAATGCATTATAGTGATACAGACCTCTATTGCAGAAGACAAAAGTAAATATTTGAAGTCACCCTAATCAAAAGTACTTTGCAAAGCACTTTTTATTTTGTGGTATAGTTGCTGGAACCTCAGGCCAGGCTTGTTTTGACTTCTTGCCGTGCGTGCTCACAGGGTGCAGCATCAATGCTAACTGCACGCAGCTGCCTTGGCCATGAGGGATAGTCCGTGTTTTCACGGCCCTTTCATTACTCCTGGCATAATTCTTCCCGGGACTCACAAAACCTATGAACAGGTAGGAGCCACAACACTGCACTTACACCTCCTGCCCATCATCCAGCGCCCTCCGTGAACCACTATCCTGCTAGGACCTTCCTGATGTCCACGCCTGCGAGCCAAGGGTGGTGCTGGTCTTTCTGTGTCTGACCTGTGTCACGCAGCGTGATGTCCTACAGTTCCACCCGAGTTGCGCACATGGTAAGATCTCCTTCCCCTTGCGGCCGAGTAACATGCTAGTGCGGACACATACCGCGTCTGCCTTGTCCTTTCAGCCGCTGGTGGAATCCAGGCTGCTTTTCTGTCTCAGGGCCGCAAATGGTACAGTGCACAGACCACCCTGGAGCCCTGCTATCTCTGGTGCGCTCACGCGCATCAGACGCCAGCAAGGCGGAGGCCTCCTCTGTCGAATCCCAGCAAACACTGCCTCTCCACACCGCAGCACAGAATCAGTCCTGAGTCCATGGGAAAGCCGGCCATGGACAGACTGACACGTGGTGACAGTCATGTCTCTGCCGGGTCACTGTCACGGTCCGTGTGAGAAAGAACCGCCTCAGTGTTCCTGTGCTCCAGAAGACCTGCTGCCCGGCGCAGGCCCTGCAGCCCAAGCTAAGCTTCCAAATGCTTGTGTCCAAGTCAGCACGAGCATTTGTCAGCAGAGACTGTCATTAACTGCTGTGACACGTTTGGCGACTCACTGGGTCTGATCCTGGCTTCTGCGTCACTGAGAAAATGTTCAGTGAGACATTGCTAAGGCGCTTTCCTGCTGTCTACATCTGGGGACCCATGACTTGGGCATTTGTGTGCCTCTTGCTGAGTACCACATGGCAGGGAGGTGATGAGGTTGTGAAACCGGAGGGAGATGCAATGAGATTTCTGGAAACTGCAGAACATCAACGCCGCTTGGTATGACCCAGGTCACATGACGGGTGGGGACGAGGCTCTGCCACACAGGGAGGTTTTCATGGAGCCACGGGCTTTGTGAGGTTGATCAAACACCCCGACTTTCCTCCGGCCAGGCTGCTCTCTCCTGCCACCCCCGATCTCAAAGAGCTGGGCTACTGGGGGCTGGTGCCCACAGAGGTACCGAGCCGGCGCCCACAGCCCTGCGCCGGAGATACCGCCAGCTCCTCGCTCACAGCCGCCGCTCATTTTCAAGCCCCAATCGGCCTGGTTTAGCCAAGCCTGCTTTTACCAGGGATAACGCTGAGTGAGACAAGCTCCTGATCGCCTTCCTAACTATCAAGGGCTCACCCACGCAGATTTATAAACACACACACACACACACACACACACACACACGTGTGTGTGCACCACTGTGGGTTTCAGAGCATTTCAGTACGGAATTCTTTAACTCACGTATTCACTCGTACTTTCCCTCTGGGTCTACTCA